>JACCPG010009774.1:0-71117 GCA_016069955.1 Drepana arcuata | reverse complement strand
CATCATGGCGGGGGGCGGGGGGCCAGCAGCGCGGCGGCGGCGGGCTGGCGGGCGGCCAGCGCGGCCTGGTGCGGCGTGAGGCGGGGGGCCGGGGGGCATCATGGCGGGGGGCGGGGGGCCAGCAGCGCGGCGGCGGCGGGCTGGCGGGCGGCCAGCGCGGCCTGGTGCGGCGTGAGGCGGGGGGCCGGGGGGCATCATGGCGGGGGGCGGGGGGCCCGCAGCGCGGCGGCGGCGGGCTGGCGGGCGGCCAGCGCGGCCTGGTGCGGCGTGAGGCGGGGCCGGGGCACTGGCGGCGGGGCGGCCAGTAGCGGCGGCGGCGTATTGGCGGGCGGCCAGCGCGGCCTGGTGCGGCGTGAGGCGGGGCCGGGGGCATCATGGCGGGGGCGGGGGCCAGCAGCGCGGCGGCGGGCTGGCGGGCGGCCAGCGCGGCCTGGTGCGGCGTGAGGCGGGGGGCCGGGGGGCATCATGGCGGGGGGCGGGGGGCCAGCAGCGCGGCGGCGGCGGGCTGGCGGGCGGCCAGCGCGGCCTGGTGCGGCGTGAGGCGGGCGGCGCTGACGAGGGCGGGCGGCGCGCCGGCAGCCAGCAGCAGGCGCACGCACTGCACGTGCCCGAACATGGCCGCGCCGTGCAGCGCCGTCTGCCCGTTCTGGCAACAACGACACCGACGACCGGTCAGCACACGCGTATACACTGAACTCGAGCATGATATCGATGTATGTTTATACTCACAGGTAACAAGCCAAGATTCGGATTGTACTTCAGAAGTTCTTCAACGACGGCCGCGTGACCTTTGTGGGCAGCTTTGAACAGGGGAGTCGCGCCATCCTGAAATATAACATGCATATATAATCATTTTTCCACCAATAGATGAGATTGCATCAATAATGGTAATTCGTGGAAGTATGTATTCATTTGACACAGACTTCTCAGTCGTTTGGCAATATGCTGTGGTAACTACGACCATTTAGGATTATTTTCATTTGTTAAAGCGCCATCTATCCACCCACTTAAAAACAAAATAGTCGGTGCTGCGCAATTTGTTTTATGTAGTTGAGCATCCATTCAAATTCAAGTTTTCGTAGTCGCGCTCAAGACTCCAGAGCAGCTAGATAGCGAAGCCAGAAAACTAATCATTGACATCCAACAATGCGCTTGGAGAAACACTCCTGAAATCAAAATACAGATCAGAAGTAATTACTACCCAGAAAGAATTAAACACCTCATAGCTAAAAAAAAAGCAGACAAAGACAATTATGGCACAAGACCAGATTTCCTGCTGACAAAACTCTCTTAAATAATCTCACCATGACCCTCAAAAGAGAAATCAAGACATTCCTAGAAGAAAAGCTAGCACATATTTAAGTAATCTTACCAGTGATCGAATTACACATTAATCATTATGGTAAACATTTAAAAGCTCGAAACGCCAATTACACATATTCCACCTATTAAAGGCGCAAACGGGCTGGGCCACCAGTAAGCAGCTAGATTTGCTGAATTCTTAGAGCAAACTTTTCAACCGTGTGACGAATATGATGATAATGAACTCGAAGAGAAATCGTCGCTTTGCGAAGAAGAAGTTACACCGAAAGAAGTCATCAAGGAAGTCAAAAATCTTAACAAAAGAAATCCCCTGGATATGACCTTAGTACTGGGGAAGTCCTGGGTAGCCTTGCCACGCAAAGCGATAGTAAAATTAACAACACTTGTCAATGCTTCATTTAGACTTAAACATGTGCCTAATGTATGGAAGGTTGCTGAAGTCATAATGATTCCCAAACCTGGCAAGCCACCGCATGAAACAACGTCGTACAGGCTAATATCTTTACTGCCAATAATATCTAAGTTGTTTGAAAAGCTCCTTTTAAGAAGGTTGAAATTTATTATCGACCAAAAAAAACTTAATTCCTGACAATCAATTTGGTTTTCGGGAAAAACATTCGACCATAGATCAAGTACACAGAATCTGTAATACTATAGAGAAAGAATTAGAAGAAAAAAAAGTTTGCTCAACGGTGTTCCTGGATGTAGCACAGGCATTTGATAAAGTTTGGCACAAAGGCCTTATATAATATGAGGCCTCAAATAAAATCAGGAACATGTTACCGATGCAGTTCGCCAAAATCATAGAGTCATACCTAACATAAAGGATGTTTAGAGTAAGACAAGAAGATGCCTACTCCGGACTAAAACAATTAAAGCGGGGGTACCACAAGGAAGTGTCTTAGGGCCGGTCCTGTACCTATTATACACATGCGATATCCCCAAATTAGAAAATAACATCATTGCCACATTTGCAGACGACACAGCTATCATGGCCACAGGAGTCTCTCAAATGGAAGCAGTCGAAAAAGTACAAGCTGCCATTAACACATTCTATGGTTGGACAAGTGGCAAATAAAACTTAGTTAATCTATATCAATTCACATAGACTTCACGAACAAGGAACTTCATTATCATCCAGTTTTCTTAAATAACGAAAGAATTCCACACGAAAATACAGCCAAGTAAGTACCTAGGCATGACCCTCGACGCAAGCTTCGCTGGAAGGCCCACGTCAAAAAAAAAAACGAGAGGAGCTAGAGTTTTGGTACAAAAAGATGTACTGGCTACTTGGCAAACATTCCACATCAGCAGGCGCGCCACGCGGGCGTGTCCGCACTGCGCCGCTATCCACAGTATGGTGACCCCCCAGCTACCTGCCGTGTGTGGTCGGGCCTGGCGCCGGCGGCCAGCAGCAGGCGCGCCACGCGGGCGTGTCCGCACTGCGCCGCTATCCACAGCATGGTGACCCCCCAGCTACCTGCCGTGTGTGGTCGGGCCCATGCCGGCGGCCAGCAGCAGGCGCGCCACGCGGCGCGTGTCCGCACTGCGCCGCTATCCACAGTATGGTGACCCCCAGCTACCTGCCGTAGAAGGGTCAAGGCCGGCGGTCAGCAGCAGCAGGCGCGCCACGCTGGCGTGTCCGCACTGCGCCGCTATCCACAGTATGGTGACCCCCCAGCTACCTGCCGTGTGTGGTCGGGCCTGGCGCCGGCGGCCAGCAGCAGGCGCGCCACGCGGGCGTGTCCGCACTGCGCCGCTATCCACAGGATGGTGACCCCCCAGCTACCTGCCGTGTGTGGTCGGGCCTGGCGCCGGCGGCCAGCAGCAGGCGCGCCACGCGGGCGTGTCCGCACTGCGCCGCTATCCACAGCATGGTGACCCCCCAGCTACCTGCCGTGTGTGGTCGGGCCTGGCGCCGGCGGCCAGCAGCAGGCGCGCCACGCGGGCGTGTCCGCACTGCGCCGCTATCCACAGTATGGTGACCCCCCAGCTACCTGCCGTGTGTGGTCGGGCCTGGCGCCGGCGGCCAGCAGCAGGCGCGCCACGCGGGCGTGTCCGCACGGCGCCGCTATCCACAGTATGGTGACCCCCCAGCTACCTGCCGTGTGGTCGAATTCATGCCGGCGTAACAGCAGCAGGCGCGCCACGCGGCGCGTCCGCACTGCGCCGCTATCCACAGTATGGTGACCCCCCAGCTACCTGCCGTGTGTGGTCGGGCCTGGCGCCGGCGGCCAGCAGCAGGCGCGCCACGCGGGCGGGTCCGCACTGCGCCGCTATCCACAGTATGGTGACCCCCCAGCTACCTGCCGTGTGTGGTCGGGCCTGGCGCCGGCGGCCAGCAGCAGGCGCGCCACGCGGGCGTGTCCGCACTGCGCCGCTATCCACAGTATGGTGACCCCCCAGCTACCTGCCGTGTGTGGTCGGGCCTGGCGCCGGCGGCCCGCAGCAGGCGCGCCACGCGGGCGTGTCCGCACTGCGCCGCTATCCACAGTATGGTGACCCCCCAGCTACCTGCCGTGTGTGGTCGGGCCTGGCGCCGGCGGCCAGCAGCAGGCGCGCCACGCGGGCGTGTCCGCACTGCGCCGCTATCCACAGCGGCGTGGCGTGGTCAGCGCGGGCCGCGTCCACTCTCGCGCCGGCCGCCATCAGCGCGCGACACACGGCCTCGTGCCCGTTCTGCGCCGCTATGAACAGCGGGCTGGCTTTGTCCTGCAACCGCGGACCGCCACTCGTTAACTCACCTAAGGTGTGTTGGAAGCAGAGGGATTAAACCCATTATGCTGCCAACACACTGTAACTCTCCGAACACAGTAGCAACGCGCAAGTGATACTTCGGTATCGTGAGCGTATGTGAGAAGAGCTGTATGCTGGTTTGCCACTCTTGTTGTAAAAAAAAACCTGAACGTTACCGAGTTAAATTGTGTTATAATACATACATACATATAATCACGCCTCTTTCCCGTAGGGGTAGACAGAGACCACTTCTTTCCGCTTGCTGATCCTTACATACTTCTTTCGCTTCGTCCACTTTCATTATTCTCTTCATACATGCTCTTTGGTTTAGGGTACTCTCGACCTGACCTCTTTTAAGTAGTAAGAAGTCTTAAAAATATTCGCAAGCGATATCGTGTAGCGCAGGCTTAGTACCTTCATGCTGGCGTTGACGTCAGCGCCCCTCCGCAGCAGCTCGAGCACCACGGGCAGGTGGCCGCACTGGCTCGCCACGAACAGCGGGGTGCCGCCGTCCTGGCCGATGCGACATCGTTATTACATTCGGCCCTTCCCCGAGCGACCCTATCTATGGACTCGTGTAGACTATTCTTAAATTAACGCTCTCGGCATACTATTCGAACCGATTGTAATAGAGACGACTATGAGTAACCATCTGAACATAACAAAATACTGACACTAAAACCAATGTTCTAGATTATTCTGTCTATTACCCAGAAGACTGTAGGTTAAACGTCTACGTCTCGGCCATGTAAAGTTTCTTATCAGCGCTGACAATTGCATTTTGGGTCATAAAAAAGTTGGGTAGTAACTTTTTTATGACCCAAAATGCAATTGTGGCCGATTGGAGTAGACTAATTTCAGTCCCACTATCGCAAATAACAATAATTCTGAAATCACATTGCGAATGCGGATTGTGTGAATCAACCCCATGTTTTAAGAACATTACTGTGCCAGTGAACTAGATGAAAAAGTCATACTCTGGCTTCTGTTTCAATAATCCAACCTCCGCTAGCACCATCGTTGTGATCAGCATATTTATTTGCAACGGCCTGGGTTTCAAAGTATGACGTATGACTAATACAATTTACCAATGCGGCCCAGCTCCCAGTCTACTAACAACGCTCTAAGTATGACAGGGGTGCTTGGCTGTTGTTCGGTAAATTAGCAAAGATTGTTTAAATCACGTAATACGAAAGAACAAAAAATCGTAGTAAAATGTATTGAGGCAGCGTGTCTCACCGTGCTGGGCGCGTCCATGTGAGCGCCGGCCTGCAGCAGCTCGCGCGCCGCCTGCAGGAAGCCGCCCTGCGCCGCGAAGAACAGCGCGCTCGTCCCTGTCTGCCCAACACAGCCGCGTTAGTCCTCACCGGCACTGCAGCGGCCACGTACTCTTCTTGCACGACGCCGAAACCGATCCATTTGTTTGACAGCGCATCGCAGTGATGCGGCCTCGGCCTCATAACCGCCTCTCGAATCTCATCACCGGCGACCGAGTTTAATCATATTTATTTTTGACAGAAAATCTACGGGTTAGAATATTTTGTCGTAGTGATACATATAAATGTCACATGACACAAAATTTATTTAAGTATTTTACATTTCTAATTTATATCAACTTTCAAGAACAAGATTGCTACTATGCAATGTATATACTTAATACAATTTTACTTAATAGTGCTATCAAAATAAAATTTGAGTAAATAATACATACTGTAGGCACGTGCGCAAACGTATGACGACGACATGGTTATTGTTGCTTACCGTTCTAGTGCAGGCGGGGTCAGCGCCCTGCGCCAGCAACTCGCGCACGCAGTCCGTGTGGCCCATGGCTGCTGACAGGATCAGCGGGGTGGTGCCGTCCTGGACCAACCGAGGCGACATGGGTTAGATACCCTATGTACGATGCTTGCTAATGACAGCTGTCAGAGCCTTACGTGAGAATCCTTTTATTACATTTCTCACGATTACAATATGGTATATTATAGTAAATCTATAAATGCGCACGCAGTCCGTGTGGCCCATGGCTGCTGACAGGATCAGCGGGGTGGTGCCGTCCTGGACCAACCGAGGCGACATGTGTTAGATAGGTACCCTATATACGATGCTTGCTAATGACAGCTGTCAGAGCCTTACGTGAGAATCCTTTTATTAAATTTTTCTCGATTACAATATAGTATATTATAGTAAATCTATAAATGTAATCGTAAATGTAATTAGCGTCTTCTACGATAAAATAATCATAATGATGTAGCCCTTAACATACAGTGGCGGGGTTAATTCAAACAATCTCTAAAAATGCTCTTACTGTTAATTTAAGATTTTACGTTGCCGCAGGTAACTAAGGCTGACCCCGTAAACAGGCAACTGAAACCCTTTGAGGTTTCAAAGCTCTTGAAAGCAAACGCGTTTCTTTCTTTTCAACGTTCACTTTGATGCCCACGAGAGAGCGTAGCGCAGCGTAAAATGGCGAACTTTGAAAGTCCCTTTGAAAAATGTTGCGATAAGCTTTGATAAGTGCCTTATAAATTGTATCAATCATTAAAATGTTTCCACGAATGGAAATATTGAACAAAACTAGGTTGGCGAGAACCACAGTTCACACGAAACTGTTAAAAGTCTCACGAGCTTGCGAAAGGGACGTGTTACATTTCGCAGCGAGCATTATGTCAGCATCATCTGCGCATTGTAGAGCGGACAATATATCATTACTAACCTACCTACTTTACTATTATGGGGTTTATGGACAACTTGGGTGTGCTACGCGCTAATAAAATAAATAACCCAAAGTGTGTTACGCGGAAGAGTGCCAAGTAGACTGGCGATATTGCCACCTTGTATGGCAATGCTGATTTACTGAGCAAAATGTTCGCCAGCCTTCTTATGTTAACAATTATCTGGCTGTTCCAAATATACATACTGATGGACGGTCACAATATTCCTCGCCTGTAAACTCGTCCACAATCTAGATACTTTTTTTTTGTTTTTTGTTTTTTATACAACAAGAGTGGCAAACAAGTATACGGCCCACCTGGGAAACGGTTACCGTAGCCTATTTACGCTCACGATACCGTAGTATCATCACTTGCGAGTTGCCACTCTGTGTTCGGAGAGTTATAGTGTGTTGGCAGCATAAGGTTTAATCCCTCTGCTTCCAACACAATGTAACAATCCTCCCCCCTCCCCAAGGAGCTCATTACTGGAAACCTTATTCACCACGTGGGAACACAACACAATAAATTGTGTTATTTGGCTACGGACTTCTATAAGGTTCCAAATTCGAACGGGAAACCCGTTATGCCCTACCTCTCTTAAAATACTTATCGTTATTACAAAACTTTCCAAAACTAAATATATTTAAGCAACAACATTTTGGTATTTTAATTGGGCTTCGGTTATACATGGGTATGTATGTATGTACTAACAATTTAAGCGAAGCGAGATTGTAAGCTTTTATGGGACTTTATAAATTAAAAAGATTAGATTGATTGCCTCGATGATACATCTTATTAACACCTGGCAGAGTACAACCGAGACGCTTATAGCCGGAAGCACAACATACCACTTGAGATGCAACATTGAAATACTGACGAAGCATCAAAATTAAATTGATTTATGAGCCGCTCAATACTAATGTCATGACATAATATAATAAATAACTTGGATGGGGATAAAGTCACACATTTTTACTTAGTTTCCAACTAGGCAAAGCTTGTACTAAGGCAGAGGAACCAGACAACGATATACATACTTAGGCATAAATACATAAAAATCTATGGTGAAAATACACGGTTTCATCTCACAAATATACGCCCTTAGCGGAAATCAAACCCGCGACCTCAAGTTACACGACCAGGATCTCTGACCACTAGACTAGACGACCGTCAAGTTATAGGTAAATATTTTTTATGCTAGATGGAAATCATAACGATACCAGATTTATGATCGTAAAGTTTCTAGATAACGTTTAAAATGTAATGTAGACCACTCACTCGATCCCTGGAGTCGATGTGTACCTTCCCTGTATCCAGGAGCTGCCTCAGGCGGTCGCAGTCGCCCCTCAGCGCGGCCAGGTGGAACTGGACGTCTGTGCGGGACTCTTTCTGAAAAGGCAAATAAACTACTCTTAGCTAAGTGTTCGTGACGAGTTTCGTTGAACAAAAGTTGATTGATGAACGGATAAAGCCAGTAACTTGAGGAGTCTCAGGCACCAACTAGCCAAGGTTACGTGACTATCAAAGATAAGTGCACTAGCAGTGAATCTAAAGAGAGGTAGGTCACAATGTACTGTACACAATGTTCAGTATTGGATTTGTTCGACTAAGCCGCTCGCACATACACCTACCTACTCATTTTAGATTGGCAACCCGTTAGTGATAGCTCGTATTGCTAATACCTAGTCGGCATTTAAAACGGTTATCATCAGGCGGACTGTATGTCACCGTTGTACTATAAAAAAGGGATTGTAATCGAATCGAAATGCAGAGACAAGCAACTCGTCCCACGTGCTCGGTGCAATGTGTTTATCGATACAGTATTGACACAATGACTCAAGGTTTCTTATTACTTTGCAGTTATGGAAAAATGCAATTGAGCGTTTCACCGTACCAAATGTAGAGGCAAGTACCTACATCCTTCATGTGAGGTACAACCCAAGTTGAATCACTGACTGCAAGGACTCATAAACTGCTAAGCTCCAGTGATGCAGTACCGCATCCTCCTTATAGTAGTCAAATTGTAATGATTTTAGCTGGTGTTGTTTCCCTGCTTTAAAGGGTCAAGCACTTGCAGAATTTGGTGTACTGATATACCTACCTACACCTACCAAGGTTATAAAATTATCATAAATACAAGCCAGTTGCTACAATCGAGTACTGAGACTTGCATACGCTGCTATATTCTGGTACATAACGGTATTCTGGTAAATAAAAAGTGTCGTGTTCATAATCAAAAGACACTAAAAAACACGTTTATTACATATGTCCGCCTTTGTCTAGACTAAAACCCATTTACTGCCAGCCACGTGCACAAGCGGCTTGCAAGCACAACTTGTGAGGAGAAATTGCCTCCCTGTGTGTTCTACCGCTTATACAACGAAGATTGTTCGACATGATGTCCACGGCTATCTTCTACCATCGAACCTGTCACAATTGTCATGGCTTTTATTCCCATACTTTGGAACCACAAAGGTACCAATCGCGAGTTACAAAGGAGTTTTCTTCCGCGTACGCTCAAGCTGTACAATACATTACCCGTTGTAGCTGTAGAGTGTACAGCATGGAATACCTCAAGGAGGGTGTGAAAAGATACCAGTAAGGTCGGCAACGCGCGACCTATACTCCTGGTGTCGCAAGCGTCCATAGGCGGCCGTAATGTTGACCATGAGGCAAACCGCATACCTTTTCTTCATCTTAGTGGTACGAAGAAAGCACTACTGGGGGTAGATCACACACCCAACCCTCTCCAGCTACGGATATGTGCATACCTAATCAATCCGAATCCGCAGACCGAGTCCGAATGCGTTTGAGTTCGCGTGTGGTATGATGCGTTGCAAATCGCGTGCTCGCCCGCTACGGTTTGTGCTGGTGTAGCTGTAAACTGGTTCTAACCGGCTTTAATAAAGCTGTTTACTTAATTTAATTGCGCGTAGTAATTAATTTTTATTTCATGCGTCAACCGGTTGTTTTAAATTCTAGTATTTAAGTGGGCACATTCTGTTTAAACGGTTAATTCACGGTAATTTACCGATGGTAGGCTGCTTGCAGGCTATTATCGTATCGAAGACTATTATAATGCAGTCGGAACTATGTACTCACTACACAGGATGCATTCATGCGATTCATTCACGTTACTTTTATGCATGTATCATATATGCTCCTGACTACGAAACTTGAGGTCGCGGGTTCGAATCCCGCTGAGGGCAGATATTTGTGTGATGAACACGGATATTTGTACCTTAGTCTTGGATGTCCTATGTATTTAAGTATATATCTATCTATATAAGTAAATATATCGTTGTCTAGTTACCATAACACAATTGTCCCAGGTATTTATTTATATTTTTTTAAGAGTACATTTTATGCCGCAGTTGTTATTTATATATCCTCACGCCTTCCCACAAGGGTCCCCGAAGGGGTAGGCAGAGATGTATAGGTAATACCCACACACCCTTTAAGAGAGGTAGGGCATAACGTGTTTCCCGTTCGAATTCGGAGCTGCCCGACTGGGGCAGGACCTTACAGAAGTCCGTAGCTAAATAACACAATTTTTTGTGTTGTGTTCCTACGCGGTGAATAAGGTTTCCAGTAATGAGCTCCTTGGGGAGGGGGGAGGATTGTTACATTGTGTTGGAAGCAGAGGGATTAAACCCATTATGCTGCCAACACACTATAACTCTCCGAACATAGAGTGGCAACGCGCAAGTGATACTTCGGTATCGTGAGCGTAAATAGGCTACGGTAACCGTTTCCCATCAGGTGTGCCGTATGCTTGGTTGCCACTTTTGTTGTATAAAAAAAAAAAAACCCACATTCCGCCAGAGGTATACTAATTAGGTGCCAACGTGACAGATGGCGAGTCCATCGCCGTTACTCAAGCACGACTATACATACGCCTTTGAATTTCTTCTCAGACGTATGCAGGTGTCGATGTTTTCCTTCACCGTAAAGCTCGTGGTGTGACTAATCACTGTACTTAAGTTAAGAAAAAACTCATTGGTACAGTCGGGATTCGAACTTGCGACCTTTGCGTCGCAGGCAACTGCTCGAACCACTCGGCCACCACGGCGTCTGTTATTTATATCCGTGGTGAGATATTTTTGTCGTCACTTTGGCCAGTTCTTGACACACATTAGCACAATAATGTTCTCCTAAAAACAAGGAAGCCTCCTCTCAGTTATTAACGTGACATCAAATCAACGGATCAAATAATAGGAAGGTATATATAAATGTACCACCTACTAGGTATACATATACCTAGATATACAACAATAGTTCACTATAGCCTATTTACCTGTATTACTAAAGCATAATAAAGACGCATAATGAACGCAAACAAAGAGTAACGCCGGCCAAACACATGGAAATCACCTACATACAACACAATAGTGGAACAACGCGTGACAATTAACATTTTGCGCAGATGTAAGTGCCAAAAAATACCACTTGGATAAATATTTTTCAATAATAAGTATTGTGACCATGTAATTTTTGTTACTACTATTGTAATGCTCTTGTATCTTGTATGTTTATCTATCAAAGAAGCATGCAGTCCGCCTGATGGTAAGCGGTTACCGCCGCCTAAGGACGCTTGCAACAACAGGGGTATGGCTCGCGTGCTTCCGACCCTGCAGGAATGATTTACACCCTTCTTGAAAAACTCCATGCTGTACTCTCCAGGGAAAACCTCACCGGGGAGCTCATTCCACAGCCTGAGTGTTTGCGAAAGGAAACTCCTTTGGAAGCGCGCAGTGCGAGACTTTTGTCGGACAGAGAGCGAGATGATAAAATACCAAGATAACCTAAGAATGCCATTGGAAAGGCAATCAAGCCAGGTAATCGTTCAGTGTCAATTAATTACCTTGAAATCTTCAGAATCTGTGTAGGGTTGCCAACTGGTCCAAATTTCACCGATCTTAAGGCAAATAAAAGGTAATGATGGATGAAGGAAATCCGACTGGTTTCTGTATGTTACACATACGTCGTGAACGTGGAATCTTGTTTTAAAGTGAATAAAGAAAACTAAAACCATGAAGAGACTAATGAATGCGGATGAAGCGAAAGAGGTCTGTATGTGTAGAGCGCTGGCGCTCTACAGTCTCAACTCACCCCGTGACGGACTCGGCGTGTGTATATAAATGATCTTTATATAATCTTATGCATACTTTAGTTTGCACAACCCTAACCGTCACTGAGTGATTATTTCCAAACAAATTGATTACCTTTATAGCTTTATCACAGCAGATTACTTTGATCGCAGAGTTTCGCTGCCATTTGTTTTACATTTAATGGCTTTTACGTTGTAAATGGTCCAAACCTAATAAGATATCTTTAGTTAAAATGTATGTTCCACATGCCGTGCAGGCGACTAGTTAGGGCCAACTTACATTTATTCCTTTCACCCTCAGTCCTGGCACATTATGTATAAAAAAGCTCTGTAACCACTTGTATATTTGATTAAATACCTGCTGTGCCCCACGGCTTCATCCGCATAAAAATAATAATTAAATGTAGAGTAGAATGTAGTTACATTATTTCTTCTTGGATTAAATATATCCTATGCGTAAATCCGGTAGACAATCTGCTTCTCAGTCAAATTTCACCCATTTCCATTCAGTAATTTTTGCGTAAAAGAGGAACAAACACCCTCACAAACTTTCGCATGCATAATATTAGTAAGATAATCATTGCCATGTAGAGAAACTCCCGCGATCCGTACGCATTACCGTGTAATCATGAGCACGCCATTTGTCATTCAATGCCACGACGCCACTGGCTATGTGTTTGAGCGTAGAGTTTTACGAGCCAAGTAGTAATTTTCAAGTAAGAACCGTGAGACCTAAGCAGTCGCGGTGACTGAGTGGTTCGTGGAATCGCTTGCAAAATCTAAATTAAAGATTTGAATCCCGACCGATGAGTTTTTTTGATTAGTCACACTATGAGCTTTGTGGTGAAAGAAAACATTATAAGCATACGTTTTAAAAGAAATTCGAGAAGTGCTCGGGAAACAGATCGCTCGCGCGCTGCGGACTCTTGCAACGACTCTTAGGAATCTGTCACGTTGGCACCTAAATACAGGGTAATTTTTTCGGTAGGAGCATGAACATAATTTAGGAACTATCTACCGAATGGTGAAATCCTAGCGTGACTCGCCTTTCTCATTCAACAAAATAATTCCTGCAATTTAAATCACAATTACTCGGCGTCACTTTCCCATGAGTCAGTCGCACGCACTTTTCTCTAACATATTATATGCATTAGCAGTTTCCTAACTAACGGCTAACCTTCGTTAGCCGCCCATGACATGACAAATGAATACCAACCACGTGACATGCGACTGTCCTACCATCGACTTCCTCTAGTGAGGTGATAATGGAGAAATTCATCTGTCAGCTGTCAAAAGTAGCAGCCCTACATATAGAAAGCGACTTCTCTTGTAATCAATCACTAAGCTGTCAAGATATTTACGTAAATGTACGTTAGTCCATAGTTTTACTCATCTTAATATCCTGATCTATAGGTTTATTATCATAAAAGCTAAAGTTTCTTCGGGATTTTTCACGCAGACTACTGAACTGAATTAGATGAAATTCAGTACAGAGATAGATTATCAGCCGGTTTAACACGAAGGATACTCAACTGGTGCTTCATAATGTTACGAATATAACTTGGATTTGAGTTTTGAAAATGTATTGACAACTTGGCTATATATTATAGTCATCCAAGTATAGTACTAAGTAGGCGAACATGCGGTTTCCTGATAGTAAGCGGTTACTGCAGCCTTTGGGCGCTACTACACCAAAGGGAACTTGCTCGTTAAAGTACTCTCGTCAAAATTAATTGTACTGGCAATTCGTTAGTAAATACTGGCATCAATCATAGCAATGATCAGAAATAAAGCGGAAATGAGTCCACATCGGTGCGTAAGCATGAAGTAAGCTGAAGGTTACAGGTTCATATTAAACCAATTTAATAACTAGAAATAATAAATGGCAGTATAACGAATTAGAGCAAAACAAATTGGCTCGGTTTGCTTGGCGCCAACGGTAATTAAACTGCGACAAACTGTTAAAAACATCTTAATGAGAATCATAACCAGTCAATTACTGTACTAACTTCTGGGTTTCTGAACGAAATGTTAACTGACAAGCTATATATCAACACAGATGAGGAGAGCCATACTGGCCGTGTGGAATGCAACACAAAGATTACAAGTTCGAATCCCGACTGTACCAACGAGTCTTTCCGAACTTAAGTACCTACGGTGATATGGCTTAAGCACGAGCTCTATGGCGAAGGAAAACATCCAGATCAAACCGGCATATGTTTGGGAAGGCATCGAAAAGCGTATGCAAAGCCTTGCTTGATTAACGGGAATGGACTTCGCCATCTGTCACGATGACACCTAAATTAATTAAAAATAAATTATATAATTATATCATTTTCCGCCATTTTTATTATAATTATATAATTTAGCTATACGCATCTACCTATCCCTTCGGGGCCCCTTGTGGGAAGGCTTGATGAAGATGAGGAGTTGTTTATATATCTTCAACAGGAGTAGTTCATCATTATTATTATTTGCAACCTTATGTACTGTAAATATTCTTATATATCGGTTTTTTACTACCTAGAAGATACACAACACGACCGTCACAAGTGCCTAAATAAAATATATTATTCGAGTACATATTTTAATAGCATATTGTTATTCGCGCTTGTTTTTAAGATTCAGAATCAATTATAAACATTTAATATTTCTTCGGGCATGCCAAACTAGACCTCAATATAGCAGTAGCAGCCCTAAGCTCGACATGAGCCCAGCTCCCTTGCTCGCGATCCAGCAACGCCCTAAGCCGAGGTTCGTACCCCACAATGGGTGCCCTTAGCTGTGTTGCTTGAAAATAAAGTGCCTGGCTGGAGGCCTAGGTCTCGCCATTGACCGGTTAAGTAGCAAAAGTTTCCGGAACTCATGCTACGAGAGACAATACAAAAAAAAAAGACTCGACACAAAGGAGAACGCAGTGACGACGAAAAATGCAAGTAGCGAGGGTTAAAAGTCACCCCCCTGTGGGAAATGGCCTGTATACGAACTATTCGGTTGCATAACAGAAACTTGCGAGCCATTGTGTGCCTGCCGCCGGTACCAGCCAGCAATGACGGACAAACGTTTTTTGCGCGAGACGTGACCGCCAGATGTAAACAACTCTCTATTTCTATAACGCTGTCAAAATTGCTTACTGTTATTGTTGTAAGGCCGTTATTGTAAGCATATTTTTTGTGAAGACGTAGTAAGTACATTACGTAATACAAATATTGGCTCTTTCTCATGACACATCAAAACAGCAACATACATACCTACCAACATTTTACAAAACCACAATTTGTGAGCGTGAAAAATAAAATTCTTCGAACAATCGACTTTAAGTAATACCGATATGTATACGTAAATAAGACGGACATTATTTTACGACAAGTAATAAATGACGTTGTAAGGATTCAGATTTCATTTGTTTACGAAACCCTAAAACTGCACAAAAGGTTCGAAGGGACAAAGGTCAATCTACTGCAAATATACTTGTGCGTGGCCATAATTGTTACCCAGTTTGTTAGTGCTTACTTTTTTCTTAGCACTAATGATTTATTATTATTATACCTAACGCCATATAATGCCCACTCTTCTATCTTCACGCCTTCCCACAAGCTTCCTCGAAGGGGTAGACAGAGGTGTATACGCAGTACCCGCACACCCACTCTCCTCCAGGGATGTATTTTAGGTGCCAACGTGACAGAGGGCGAAATCCATCGTCCGAGTACCACTATACGTATACTTGCTTATGAATTCTTCTCAAACGTCTGCAGGTTTTCATCTCAATGTTTTCCTTCACCGTAAAGCTAAGTTCAGAAGCACTAATTGTTACAGTCGGCATTCGAACTTGCAATCTTTGTGTTGCAGGCTACTCGAACCAGTCGGCCACCACGGCTCTTGATTCACGTATATGTATGTTTAATTAATTTAGGGCGTGTGTTAATGGCCATCAGTGATGTTCATTAGCCTTTCTAATTGTACATTCACACCTCTAATAGGTACACCGGTCACCGCATTGCAATCAATCAAATACGTGAGAAAGTGATAGGCGCAGGTACGCTACGTGAAAGGTTTAATAAGCATCGCCAATGCCAAATGGTAAGTATTTGTTTTATATCACATACTAATGGTACACCTAGATGCACCCGCGTTATTTTTGTCTGAGGCGCATGATGTTAAATAGCCTTTAACCTACCTCAATAATTGGGCTATCTAATGCAATATATGTTTGCCTGTTTATAATTTTAGGATTGAAAGATGGGTGTGTGGGTATTACCTATACACCTCTGCTTACCTCTTCGGGGACCCTTGTGGGAAGGCGTGAGGAAAGATAAGATCCGCTTGTCAAAAAATAGGTATATACCATCCATCTTTAAATATTTTTACACACACACACACACACACACATATAATTACCAACTGACCCGGCGAACTTCGTACCGCCATAGTCAATAAATATTGTGACAGTTTTTTGCGTTGTTTCTTTAATTTAATAGTTATTCTGCTATCCGTCTAATCCGATTAGATCCAACAAATCAGAGATCACCCGTTTTTTACTCAGAAATGGCGTAAATAACCTGTTTCATTATCATAGATATTAAGCCAAACATAATCTCATCGATACGGCAGATGAAGACATTCAATTGTGTCCAAACATGCAACATGCAACACAACACGCTATACTTAATGATAGTGTACAGAGAGACAACTGTAAAACCATTGTAAAACATATGTAATTTACTACCTTGACTACCGACACGTATGATACACCATTCTTATACGAATATCCACAATATATTTACAGTACGAAGAGAGTAGGTACTCGAAACCGGTGAGCATGTATGAAGAGGCTAATTAGAAAAGAATTAATTTCGGATGAAGCGAAATCGTCCTGACCGTAAGTTTGTATTTAGTCATTTGAATTTAATCGTATATATAATAGTTTAATCGGCAAATTGCGCGATCTATAAAGATCGCAATCGTCAGTGTCAAATGTGAACTTTCCCGACGTGGCATCGGTGTTGCCGTGTAAATATGTTCATATTGCGTCTACCATCATTAGAAAGTCTGAAGAAACGGCTACTGTTGTGATAAAATAAACATAATATAAAGATTATGTCTAATCACTGGGAAAGCGTAGAAACAGCAAATAATGCAATAACGCCAGTAAAGGTAAATAAGTGATGGCACACGGAAGCGTGGCCTTCGAAGCGAAGAAAAAATCGCATGCCAATATTATGGGCCGTATAACGATTCTTTCACAATGTACATAATGTAATTACTTAACCGTGATCTGGCGAATAAACTATTTAATTTAATTCCCAAATTCAATCGTAACTATCTTCATACATGCGCAGGTATCCAGTATTCCTGTCGTTCCCATCCTTCTTAATAATTATTTAATCAACGCTTTGCCGAACTTTCATGGAGAAATTGACACCATTACTAGTGATGTTCTCTGATGCCTCTCATGATTTCGATTTATATCATTTTAACTTCACGGCGGGTATATAATTAGCACACCAGTGGCAGAGCGAGGTCAATGCGAGCCTGCAGTGGGAGCGAATGAGTCACCGCGAAAGTCACAACACACGAACGGGATCCATCGTTTAGTAGAACCGCATTCCCATTGCCCAATGTGGGAAAAATATTTATTACACGAAACGAATGTGTGAGAGCGTGTAAGCAATGGAAAATCTGCGAAATTGTATGTTTTATTAACTGCTTGAGTGAGATATGTATGTATATAGATAGATGTTCACGCAAAATCGCAAATGAAATTTTTTAAACACCTTTCAACTAGCACCTCACAAATTACACATTGTAAAAACTGATTTTAGTAGTAGTAGTATAAAAGATGTCTAATATCTTGACCACACCATAGCCCCGGCCCTAACAATCGCCTGACTGCGCCAAGCCAGTTGCATAAACCAGCCCTAAAATAATTTAAACAATATCTCCCAGTACCGCTCTCAGTATCTCTCTAGCTCGCCAATCAAGGGATGCCCATAGCTGTTTTCGCTAAGCACCTAAGCTTTCGTCACTGTCGGAACTCACGCTACAACAGACAATAAATAAAAGACCAAACTGTTGAAACAATTATCCATAGCGTGTCTTCAGCACCATCACGATAACAGGGGTCATTGCTCTAGCCGGGCAGGCCCAGCCCATGGTCTTTTGTTGAGGCCAACAATGCATCAGCTGCCATTGCATTGCACAATGCACCGTGGTACTTCGCCACTCCATTAGACTTGCTCCGATGTTGCAACACCGAAGTAAATCGACAGCGGCTGTAGATGTTCTTTTGATATTCTCGTTTTGTTACGAGTCACATTGAAATTGTGATGAAACAAAAATAGATCAAAGATCACAAATTTATTACTACATCAAACGTACAAAAAGTACAAAATGAGATTCTTTTGAAGCCTGTAATTCAACTAAAAATATATATGCCAAATGTGTATGACGAAATAATGAAATTATTAACCAATATCTCTATATACATGTATAGAAGATCCCATTTGTGAACTCACTCATCATGAAATCTCAGGAACTATAAGGCCGATTAACTTGAAATTTGGTAGGAGTATTCCTTACGCGGTGTAGAGGTCAGCTAAGAACGGATTTTATGAAACTCCACCCGCAAAGTGGAACGCGGGGGCGTTAAATAAAAAAAATTACGTCGAAATTGGCTTTTTGAACTATTGTTTCCATAGGGAAAACAATGGTTGAAAAAGTCTTTCTTTTTACTTTTTCACCCGGGCGAAGCCGGGGCGGGCAGCTAGTATATATATATATATATATATATATATAAGTTCACAGGTCATGTCAGTCTACTCAATTCACATTCACACTTGGAAGGCGCAGGAAACCAAGTACAATAAACATTAAAGATATATTGTTTCGAAGATTACTGTACGTGTTTTGACACCGAAAACTAAGCAGCACTTATCGGGCAAATTGCGACAGTAATTACAATACAATACAGACGTAATGACGGAACGAATTTCTCGGCCTTGAGACGACTGCATAATGCAGCTGGACAACTAAATGCAATTGGTAGTGGTTTCACATGTAAATAAACACCAGCTTTGGTCTGATTCATCAATTGTATATTTGAAACATTAATTTAAAAAAACATATTTGGTTATCGGGGCCATAGTCTTACGAGATCCAAACAGAAAACTTGTACGCACGCACACATGTAGTAATTATATGTACTTACATATAGATATAAGGCATAAAGAAGTGCTAAATTAGGGTCTGTTAGTGTAATGACGGTCCAACGAAGATGGTACCGCGGATGTCGTAACATTGCTTTAAGTAACTTATGCCCATACGACACGAACATGTGATTACGCAATTAAGGCTAGATATTTTTTAAATTATCCCCGTATTTCTATTACCTACAGAGCACAGCATAGACAAATGGTTGGCTTCTTCATAAAAACTCAAGCTGACCAAGATTTCGAATAGACTACCCTAGAAACCAAAGCGATCCTAGTGAACCGAAATCTCTATAGAATTTTTAGCACAAGACAATATACAGTCACATATTAGGGAAACACAGAAGAAATGTGCATACATATTTATGTTGTGTGATAATTTACAAGCAAAACCACGAGTCAGGTTAAACTAACCCGTACTGTAAGAGGGAGATCGTATGAATCTCATTAATGTCAAGTGACTAAAAATAGTTCTGCTCCAGAATCCAGTTGCGAAGGCGCGAACACAAGTAGTATCTTATACTTATAGCTTATATATATTATACTTATGTAGATGAACAAATAAAATAGTGTTATCGGGTAACCTTGACATTCGCGGCAGTTAATAACTTGCGTTTCTTGGTATCGCTACCAAACTTAGGACAGAATGGTTTCTGGCCTGTCCAGAGCGAGGCCATCGGCCGTTTGACATTCACTTGCCAAGCCTAGAACCTAGATATTCAAGTATTAAGCTGAATACTGTTACTCCTCTCTCTTGCCATTTCAAGATACAGGATCAATAATAATGTTGTTAAATAATATTTATATAGAGCTGTGGTGGCGGAGTGGTTGCCTGCATCACAAATAAGTTCGAATACCGACTGTACCAATGACAGTTATTAGTCATACCCACACCACGAGCTTTACGGTGAAGAATACGTTTGAGAAGAAATTCAAAGGTGTATGTTTAGTCGAGCTGGAGTAACGGCGATGGACCCGCCATCTATCACGTGAGGACATTTCTAATACAGCACGTTCGCAAACAAGCATGCGGTCCAAATGTTGGTAAGCAGTTATCTCCTTAGACGCTTGCAAACCCCACAGTATCGCCTACTTTTACACTCGTTTAGAAGACGAGTGTAAAGTTATTAATGTAAAGAGTGTTAGAGGACAAGTAATGGTTACCCGGTGGCACGCAACATTCTATTAGTACCGCATATAAACTCCTCTAACATCGAATCCATTAGAACCTCAGAGATAAAGCCAGTGTTGGTTTAATATAGTAATGCAATGGATGTCGCTAGTAAATCTCTTCAACAGGATATTCCGAAATGGGTAAATCAAAGAGTTAATTAGGAAGCTGCCTACGTTTCCTGTTCTAAAACGTTAACATCGCACTATTTTGACATCACAGAAAACGGGAATACTCTTGGTGGAGAGCATCAAGAGCCGAGCGTGAATACATGAAAATACCACTTTTTGCTCAATGAACTTGGAAAAGGCCGCGTGACTGAATATTACTATAAAACCGGATTTCATAATTAAGTTCTTGTAAAAACCATAACGAATACATGTGTACATCAGTGACATGATCAACTTAGATACATCTCTCACGCTTTATCACAAGGCTCACCGAATGTGTAGGCAGATGCAGCAACCCTGTTTTCGCCGGATATATTTTTATATTACCTCGAACACTTATATTGTCTTTGAACTACTTCTAAAACGTAAGCAGGTTTCCGCTAGATGTTTTTTTTTCATCATAAAATTCGTGGTTTGATTAATCACTGCGCTAACTTAATCACATTAAATTAAACATTCATTAACATCATAAAAAACTGATTACATTTGCAAGGCTAAGCTGTACCTTTACCGTCACTATTAATCATAAAAAGTGTGAGAAAGGACGATAGGTAATTTAGTAAGACCCCGGCGGGGCCGGTTACCGTGTAAGGATACCTACTGGCTGTATACGTATAAGTTTGTTTGCAGTCGGTTAAAGACACTGTACGTACACGCCAGACCTACTAATATTATTTATATACATAATATCTCCACTTCTTCCCACAAGGGTCCTCGAAGGGGTTGGCAAAGGTGTATACTGTCATACTCCTCGCCTCACGGTGGCGGCAGAGAGAGTAGATCACCAGTTCTCTTTAGACTCTTCATCTTTCTTGGTTAATTGAGAAGTCTTTGAGTTGCAAGTAAAAGAAAACGAGTTAGCGTCCGTAAAAGAACTCGTAAATCGAATGAATGTTCGTACATCAATTGTTTTTCATCTGATGACATTTCAATTTTGCGCCATAATGTATTTATGGTACGCGTCAGTTTTACTTATTACCTAATACTATTGTTTATGGTATCCATAACAGAACTTATACACTTAATTAATCCAATATGCTTCATATATTTTAGATACTTTTTAAGATTTAAGACTAATACATAAAAACGTATAGGTCTTTCGTTGGAAGTTTCATAATAAATGCACTAAACGTATCTAGTGTGCATGTACCAATGGAGCAGTACCATGGCGTAGTGAGGTTAACTAGCCCGGATCGATAGGGAATGCAGACGTTTAGTAGGTACCTACAATATGATACGAGCTAAGTATCCATATCAGGGGTGCAGGTGCACTACCTATGGCATATCTACCGGCGCATCGGGCATGAAGTATCTAGTTTACTTGTCTGATGTAAAGAAATGAACTTAAAAAAATTGCCTAGAGAATGAATCAAGAAGGATATGAAAAGATTTCTACTGTGTCGGCAAGCGTCTATAGGCGGTGGTAACCGCTTACCTTAGGCGGACCGCATGCTTGTGTTCTATTACTAGTGGTATACCAATATATCGTCGGAGTAAATACAAAAACGATTACGTAACTGCGGTACCTATACATTTGTTTTGAAGGAAAACCGCCATTTGATACATAACGCCAGGGTCAAGCCTGGCACCGAAAGTAATAAATACTAGTCAGCTGGCTACTACTTACCATGCAGGGTTGTCACGCGACCTTATTTTGAATAAGGAAAACCATTTATTAAATACGTTTACCTTATACATATTTAACCTAAGAACTTCTAAGACCTCGGCGATGTCGGTGTAACAAGAGACGTTACATAATTATTTATACACGTACAAACATACATATCGTCACATCATATTTATGTATGTATGTCATGTTTGTACTCTTACTTATTTATATAGAGCCGTGGTGGCCGAGTGGTTCGAGCAGTTGCCTGCGACGCAAAGGTCGCAAGTTCGAATCCCGACTGTAATAATGAGTTTTTCTGAACTTAAGTACAGTGATTAGTCACACCACGAGCTGAACGGTGAAGGAAAACATCGAGAGGAAACCTGCATACGTCTGAGAAGAAATTCCAAGGCGTATGTATAGTCGTGCTTGAGTAACGGCGATGGACTCGCCATCTGTCACGTTGGCACCTAATATACCTCTGGCGGAAAGTGGGTGTGTGGGTATTACCAATACACCTCTGCCTACCCCTTCGGGGACCCTTGTGGGAACGCGTGAGGATATATTATTATTATATATTATTTTATATATTATTATTATATTACTTATTTATATTCATATATTACGAGCAAATTTATGTCTAAATAAAGATATGTACTGTAAAAATATATTTGATCCAAGGTTGCTCATTAACACAACCGTGTTATTTACCAACAAACAACAGTCAACGGAACCTCAATAATTGAAACATGACTTCATACGTTTGTCATAACTAGACATATAATTGTGGGTCTCAGAAAATACAACAGTTGGCTTCTCGGCAGATTAAGTAGTTATTGTGAATTTTTGACGATACAATATATTTTTTTAATTATTAAAACCTACTTAGATTCTACACGCATAAATGTATCGTTAAAGCTAATAAAGGTGATAAATTTGTCAAGTTTTTTTTTTTATTTGCTTTCAATTATTGTGTCCACTGAGGGACTGTTCCTATGTCCTCACACTTCCTGTACATATTGAGAATTCAGTACAGTTACTATTACAAGATGGCTGATGATGGGTAAGCTTTGTTACGCGTTGCCTTCGTTGCGCAACATTTTGATAGTGACATCATTTTATGAGTGCGGCAATGAGGGCGCCAGATTACTTAACTTATACTATATGGGGCAGTGGAGAGCCAATGGGAGACTTTTATAGCAAGGATATTATCAATAGCCTACTTGGAAGTGAGATAAAAAAAAAGTTAAGATTCACATTGGAAATTAACAAAGACATGTAGGTTCTAACTATTATGACCAACTTCAAGATGTGGGATGCCTTGGAGATAGTATAAGTAAATACTTAAACTATCTACTAAGTTAAAGCAGACTAGCTCTTCTCGTCGGGGTCATATTTAGATTCCAACGTGACATATAACTAGTCCATTCCCAAGCATTTCTTTCAAACGGATTTCCTCTCGATGTTTTTCCTTCACCGTAAAGCTCAATGCTAGCTCATTGCGCAGCTTGCATCTCTGAGTTACAAGCCACGCGGCTACCTCACCTCCCAATATTTAAGTACGACATAGCCCAATAAACCAAAGGATCAGGTGACTATGTAATGAATAATACAAAAGTAATGATCGATATTAAAACCATAAGCTGCCAACCGTATCGGACTTACCGGTCAGATCATAATTTTTTAATGGTGAAGTGCGTCAGATTAGAACCTTTGCACTGAACTGCAACAAAGGTTGACGAAACAGACATACAATGCGTAAGTGTATGAAAAGAGACAGAGAACAGCGTTCCAAATACCCAGATGAAATCAATCGAACACTCAAGGGAACGTCAGGTGAATTCGTAAGATGTCTATGAATCCAGAGAGAAATCTATTCTCTGTCTACACCGTGAGGCACACGGCGTGACGATATGTAGGTACGAGCTCTACATGTAAGATGGCCCTGCAAAGCAGGTATTTAGCGCGGTGTCGACAACCTCTTGTTATAAGATAGCAGATAACACAATGCGTGTTGGCTAACTTTGCATACCTGTGTTCTACAATTGACGTCATTGTATACATACTAGGCGATCCTCAAAGTGTGAAGGCTACTACAACTTTTGATAAAAGAGGTAATAGTGAATGCTCTCCTAATGGTGTCACATTATAAGGATAAGTTAAACCTTCGTCTCTCACTATAGATAGAGAAATGATACTCGCTGAATCACACCAAGGAAAACCTCGTAAGGAACCCTACATAATGATATATGAGACGAAACTAAATAGCACGCGTGTGGCGTCGTGTGGTGTCCGAGGGACGCCGACCATCTGAAAAGCGGGCGACATGGATCATTGGACGTTCTGAACACCTGTATCTTAGGAGAGTACGTGTAGGGTGCCTACGGCTCTGCGAGGACAACTTCAAGAACATTTAACGTTGTTAATTAGAAAATGTGATGTGATATTAATTAAGCTCATATCGTAAATAATAGTCGTAGAAACCACCAGTCGATTCATTAAAAGCTAAAATGTTATGGTAAGAATGAAGTGTAACAGACAAACACTGAAGGTTACCTTTAAAATTGATGTACCTGTCATTGTATACATATATAGGTACATATGTATCTTGCGATAGCAATTAATCACAAGATAGTACCCATGTAGGTACAGAAGTCAATATGTTAAGACAAACACCTGACATGTATTTTAACAAAGGTTAATTCAAAGACGTTCAATCCTCTGATCAAGGCCGCTGTTAGGTAGGTGTATATATATATGTATATATCGCATACGGAAAATTCGAAAACATCTCACATATTAAAAATGATATCAAGAGAGAAACATCTCGGCGCGCGGTAAAGCACCTGTTACTCGTACGTAGGCAGAGGGGCCGTCAGACAATCTTCAGTAAGTTAAAACTTCATACACGTTTCATGTGTGTAGTGACTCAACTGACTTGTTACAAGTATGTAAAGAGAGAAGTATCCTAAGGCTGACAGTAAGTCAAGTGGCACACTTTTTGCTAAAAATTGTTTTTCACCAATATTTTCTTTATGTAAAGTTACACATTATAACACCGAGTCCTTTACGGGAAGGCAGATCCAGTTCTCTAGACAAAGCTGTCACTTTCTCTTCATCAGTCTCTTCGTATACGCTACGATCCTTCGGACTTTCATCTTTCATTGACCTCAGAGGCTAGCCAAGACGATGACGAGGAAGTGAAAGAAACAGATGTATATGACCTGTAGAAATGTGCATCAGAAACATTGCGACAAGGAACTAACTTATGCCCGATGATTTCACTTGCGCTAAATTCATATTGAACATTTTATAAGGCATATATTAGGAAGATAAAAAATTGCTAGGTTACTTTTAACATTAGCTAGATATGTGCCTATGAGGCCCGCGAAAATCGGTCGACCGTTTCGGTTATTCGTCTATGGTGTCAAAGAAGATAGTAGTGTTACTTTATATAAAAAGGGAGATGTTATATGTACGTAAAAAGACACTTCAACTATATGTTACTTTATATTATAATATAGTCGGTAGGTCGGTGCTTTCGCGGAACAACCAGCCGACTTACATGTTTATAACCTTTAATGCAGAGTTCCTATATCTGTGGTCAGTAACCATTATTAAAGAGCATTGTCATAGGGAGTAAAGCGCCAGTTCTTTCTAGATTTACACGCCTCCCTCGCTTCCTCCAAATTCATCAGTCTCTTCATGCATTCAAACATACAATAAATAACCGACTGTAGGCGGAATATATTGATTACAACGCCTAAAGTTCTGTAGCCTTCACGCTCAGGCTGAATAATGAAAAATCAAGATGCTGAATGCGTAATGAATCATAGCTGGGGAGGAGCAAGTCTCTTTTCACAATAAAATCTGGCAGAGCAATAAAGCGAGCGCACGTCGCTGCTATTTCTGATATTATTGCGAAAGTAAACACTGGTTTATTTATATATTTAGTCCGTCTAGACTGGATGTAGACAGGGACCCTGTAGGAGACATGTCGACTTGATATTTGTGAACTGTAATATGGGATAGGTTTGTTAAACACGATACGAACGCATTCGTAAATTCATATTTGATACAAATTTATGCTGCTACCATCTATATTCCTGAAATGTATATTACTGAGTTGCTTGAGAACTTATATATTGCATAAGTACATTTCATGACAGAGTCCCTTACGAGGTAGGCAGAAAGAGCACTCTCTGGACTCGACCGACTGAAGACCTTTTTCAATTCATTAACACTCATCAGTCTTTTTATGTATGTTGTGCTATGTCTGAGTACTCTTGACATTGCCATCCTTGACTGATTTCGAGTTTAGATAGTACCTACACAACAACTATATATTTAACCCGCCAACGTGACAGATGGCGAGTCCATCGCCGGTAACTAAAGCACAGCTATAAGAGAGACGCGATAAATTCAAAGACGTATGAATTTATTCTCGTACGTTTCCTACCTCTTGCTAGGTGCCTACTTCCACAATATGGAATACAAACCAAGTACTTAATTGATAAAGTAGAGTACTTACTAAAGCCATGTTATGTTTTCTACGTCGTTTAAGGTCTACAGCTCCTCGAGTTTATGGCCGGAAAATGGCTCTTTACCCGACTAGGTGCCTGGTGTCGCCATATTATAAAATATCAACCAAATAAGTGCTCATTTCATGGGTGGTGTTCCTATATCGTGTAAAATCTACAGATCCGCTGAAGACGCTGTGCTAGCAGTAGATAGACCGACTGAGTTTCGGTGCACGCAGAATCATGTATATCATCGGTACTTATGTAGGTATATCTTACGGCGATGTCGCATTTAGGTGAGAGCAGCTATAATTCCGCTTCGATGAATACCGCTACCAAAACAAGACCAGTTCCAATATAAAAACTAAATAAAAAAATTGTACAAACAGGTAAATGTATCCTTTTCCGCCACACTCGCGAAATGTACGCTTACCTAAGGCACCCCACGTAGTGCGCAAACCCGCCAGACTGGTTCGGTTACTGACCGCGCTAAGTATGGAGTCTACCCTCACACTTACTGCCTCCAACTAGGGGATACATGTAGGTATGTGTGTCTGTATGCGGACAGTTTTTATGGAAGGAAAGAAAGCTGCGAAACGAAAGTAGTAGAGCATCCTTTTCATCTAAAAAAAGGCTATTTATCAGATTGGCAAAAGAGTGATTTTTTTTTTACATATAGACTAGGTGTGCCCCGGTTTAACCCGCGTAATATCTGATCAGTTGAGGAGGGTGATTGCAATTTTGCCACATTTTCCAGAAATTGTAATTGCTATCTAACATGGACCTCAGTAGAAATATTGTGTGCTGGCAGGGTATCTTGAGATATGAAATACTGTCTCGTATACATTCATACATATCATCCATAGGTCACATATGATATTGTTATATAACAATTAAATGTATTTTTTTTTATTTTCTGAATTGCATGTTACATAGACTGGATACATTTAGGAGCAGAACTTACATATAATAAGTAAACTTGGAAAAAAAATTGTTATATAAAATATTTTTAAATTGGGTGAAGGATAAACATTTATTTTAACAAAAACTAAGTACTGTATAATGCATGTTGTATGTGTACCAAAATTAAATGGAGTCCATAAGTTGTGTCAAATTATTTACAGAGTATAATTATAATACAGTACTTACTATGTTTCCTCCAAAACCGTTTTAAAGTAGATTAAATCAATCTATATATACCTATATATTGCAATTCCTTAGCTATTTATTATAAATAACCCCAGGTTTTTTAGCTAAGACTTTGGAATGATCCTAAATATTTTGAATTTTGTATTGAAGTAAGCACATTATGGAACAATAATAATAATATGGAATAATAAAATAATAATAACATAACTGCAAGAGGAAGGCAATTAGAACTGTACCTACATATTATTTAACTGGTTACTATTAAATAAGTATTTTCTAAATTTCAATTACTTGAACACAGCTAAAACAATAGCTTCTGTTTATGGCCAAGCAAACACTGGTTTCCCTTTAAATTAGGGAATTATTAAAAACGTAAATTATTTTAATCAGTCTAATAACCTTGGTATAAAATAAAAACAGTAATATCAGTAATAGAAAAATTACTCACCTTCAAAGACATACTGAATAACAATCGATTTCCAGCTCAGCATACGAAAAAACTGACGATGATCATAATTTTAATATAATACACCTTATTTAATCACACCGCACAAATATATTTACACCGCTATATTCGAATATAAGGTCATTATGTAATCGATATCAAATAGCTTTAAATAATATATTCAATGCTTGAATTTATGGTGTACCGCAAGCGAATATATTATTTTCGGATTGAGCACCGAAAAGCAAAGCGAACCGAAAATTAACGTGACGGACGTTTTGAACGAGTCGTTGCCGCTCTTGCTCTATTTTATTCTTCATCATTGCTGTACAATAAAGCGCGCACTCGCGCTGTCAGTGAGAATGAATGAACGATAGAATGATATTCGGCTGCGTTCCAGATATACGGTTCTGTTTCGTCAGAACCTAAAAGCAAGTAATTGCATTTACGGCGACCAGAATTTATCGTTATATTTTTCAATTCTTTGACGAAATTATGAATGACGTATATTTATAATCATTATGATGCTAATGATTAACAAGTGTTATTTTAATTTTTCACTCGATTAATAAAGACCATAAGACTTTTCAGAATCTGTTGTTCGTGCTGTAGATACATTACAGTGGTATGCCTCGCTTAATGATAAAATTGGTAATAAGAAAGTGATGGATAATGTTTGGCATGTTTCTGATATTTAATTGTATTTCTCAATAGTTGGTGTTGTTTTTTTATTAAAACGCGTGCTAATACAAAAACATATACACATGATTCAGAATAATTATGTATCATTTTTCGATAAAAATAATGTAAAAGGTCGCATGGGATGGGATAAAGCGCCACCTTTGGTTTGATAAATTCAACAACTGTCAACGCGGAATCAAGTCAAAACTTAGGTTCAAGAACAAGAAGACAGATAGAGCTACCATCGACCGAATATGGACGGGACTCACGACAACTTTTGTTGTTTTAATTTCTGCCAGGACATATTAATAGTAGTCTATGGCCAGGACTGAATGCTCTCTTAAGTGGCAATGTGGAACAACGCCCATAGATCACATATTTATATATTATAGCATTGATTAAACTCGTTATCCATATTAATTAATACTATTATGCATAATTACGCCTTAAACTCTAGCATCAAATGTGTCTTTGCAGCCTCTAGCGCAGATTTAGCGTCGTACGAGTGAATAGTAGTCAAATGTGCCCTCAGTTCCGTAGCCATGTTACATTGGTATACACACGAGCGACAATGGTACAAGTAGAGGCCGGGGTGACGACCGCTGCGGAGTACGTGCTTACGGAGGTTTTCCTGTAAACAAAACAAGTAATATAGATGGACAGGAATAATTACTCATGAGGCCTAACGCTATACAGCTAATGCGTTATTCAGAAACATTCCACATTCTGATAATTAGAACCCACACTCTAACCCTAGGCGCCATTTTAACACCCATATAGGGTGTTCCCTAGGCTCATATCCGGTATGGGCAAACTTTTTTATACTCCACATAATCTAATGTGAAATATAAAAATATTTGAAGGGTAGTGTCTTTACGCCATCCCACAAAGGGTTTCCGTAGGGGTAGGCAGAGATGTGTAGTATCCACGCACCCACATTGACGACGTATATTTTACATATATACCAAGAGTTGCGATTAGAGACTTCTCGTTATTTAAATATTATTATTGTGAAGTCTAGACATATGAGACATAGGCGCTCTAAACTGTTCAGCCTATGATACTTTGCCAACATGTACTTATAACTCATTATGAATGTTTGTTTATATATACTTACTAGACTCCTACAGACAAAATCGCAATGTGGGCAAGCATAGGGCTTTATGTTCGCGTGGCAAAGCATGTGCCGCTTCAAGTGGCTGGCCTGGTCGCTTTGGAAGGGACACAGGTCACATTTGTGGTGCTTTACTCGCACCCCGTGGGATCTCCTGTGCCTGTAGAAATGTTTACCATATTTATAGTTGGAAAATTACGTTTTTATCCATTACCATAAAAGCTTTACTCAATTAGCGAGCTATCTAATAAAAAAACATATCGGATAAGTTGTTCTTCAAATAAGTGCGTTCAAACAAACAAAAAAATTATTGAGGTTAATATTATTAAAGGTATATTGTATATGTAAAATTTATTTATCCTATAAGATAATAAAGAAAATTAAAAAATATTTTAATAACAGCGCCATCTATGGCATCATATGAGTAAACTGCAAGACCACATAGAGACTTTTCTTGTAGTTCTAACAGTTTGTAAGTCATTGTCCTACTTCAAAGTAGATGGCACTAATAACTCATTTAAATATTATAAATGCATTTTACTGATATGGTATTAAGATAACTACTTAGCCAATTGAGTCGCAGAGGTCGCCACAAAGGTACACTGGTCATGTAGACATCTCCGTTCGTCACATGGTTGAGTACACCCGGAGACATGTCTGCTCAATTGACTTCTGCAAATGAAATTATAAGTACATATAATAATAATAATATATCCTCACGCCTTCCCCCAAGGGTCCCCGAAGGGGTAGGCAGAGGTGTATAGGTAATACTCACACACCCACTTTCCGCCAGAGGTATATTAGGTGCCAACGTGACAGATGGCGAGTTCATCGCCGTTACTCCAGCACGATTATACATACGTCTTTGAATTTCTTCTCAGACGTATGCAGGTTTCCTCTCGATGTTTTCCTTCACCGTAAAGTTCGTAGGTACTCGTAGGCTCGTAGGTATAGGTACATACATAGTGAAATATGACAGCTTGTAACTACAAGCTCTGTCACGTGGTTTGACCCGCGTTCAATTTGAATATCGACATCCTTGGATGTATGTAGTAGCATGACGGCATAATTATGTAATATTGCATCGTAATGTATGAAGGCACTCAAGTGATTCCATAAAATCTTTCAACAGTGGATACTTCGACTAAACTTTCAATGGTCATTTTGTGTCTTTGATCCCTATATGATAAATATTATAAGTTCAGAAAAACTTATTGAAACAGTCGACATTCGAACTTGCGATCTTTGTGTCTCAGGCAACTACTCGAACCACTCGGCCACCACGGCTCTTTATAATACGGCTTTTTTTATACGACTTTTTAGAATATTAAATTGAAATTATATATATGTAGGTAAGCCGTCCGCCATTGCTTTTTAAATATCATTAAAGTCATGTGGTCGTCTTTAAAAACTAACACAATTCCACCATCATACCAACCTAAACTTTAAAATAATATAGCTCGAACACACGAAACAAATATAATTATAAGTAGCAATGGTAATTGTATATAGTGGCAACACTGAGACGGGAACGCGTTCAGTGTGCATTAATGCAGCTCTGTCGCCATAACGCTAAGATATGAGCCAAGTTAGATCATCAGCGGTGTGGGAAGCCCTCAATGGCCACAATTGTCTAGAAGTCTAGATTCCCGGAGTTCTAATGTGTCGGCTTGATTCATGCAACTTGCGGTCGCTTTTAAGCCCTATAGACTGGGAACTGAGATGCAAGTTTGTTGACGACTATCGTTAGTGGTCGGTGCGTCATTTACTGGGATTATGCAGATGTGCTTGAAGGAATATTATATTCCCGTTGGTAGTAAATATATTCACGGGTGTCCACAAGCATTCCCGAAGGGGTGGGCCGAGGTGTATTAACTACAATCTTTTCACTGGAGATAATTCATCTTTAAGATGGCGAGTTGTCGACGTTACTCAAGCACGACTATACACGCGCCTTTAAAATTCTTCTCAAAGGTAGTCAGATATCCTCTCGATGATTGATTTCACAGAAAAGCTCGTTGTTTGGGGATATCACTGTTCAGAGAAAGCCGTGGCTGCCGAGGGATAATATACTGCATTGCTTAGATTGCAAGGTCAAATCCCGACTGTACCAATATTTTTTTTCTGAAATTAAGTGCAGTGTCTATCACACCACGAGCTCCACTGCGAAGGAAAACATCGAGAGGAAACCTGCATACGTTTCAGAATTCATTCAAAGAGGTATGTGTGGGTGTGCTTGAGAAACGGCGATGGACTCGCCTTCTTGCATGTTGACACCTAAATATATATAAATATATATCCATCGGAAAGAGGGTGTGTCACACACATCTCTCTAGACCATTGTGGGAAGGCGTAAACGAAAATGAAGCCAGATAATAATCCCCAGGCTACATTTAGGATGTTTTATTGTAGTAAACACTATACGTCGTGTGTATGTATATACGTTGCTGGCTTTAATTCGTCCCGAAATATAATCGTCATCGCTCTTGTGTCCTTATTAATAGAACTATTGTGTTAAGAATTCTTTAAGTACTGCTCCGTGATTTTTTCGCATTCCAAAGACTACGTGTCTCGCGGGCTTATATGCGCGTGTCTATTAATAGGCGGCCATTACGCGTGTAATATGTAGCGGGCCTCGGCTGTCAAAGCAAACACCGCCAGCTATTTAGCGCCATCAAACCGTACCACATATCAAACTGCAAATCCCTAATACGTTACAGACACGTGCGAACAATAAAGTTACGTCCACCGTCTCTCTTTGACGCTAATATTTTGATCCAACGACGCTCAAAATACCGGGCATCCGGGCGAGGGAATTTATTATTACAGCGTATAAAAACGTCAGCGCTGGCAACACCACGGCCGCGGCCGTTGTCGCGCTTGCGCATAATCAAAGGGCTCGTATCAAATTATGAATGTTTCCCGATATTTGTGAAGGAGTAGTGTGACGGGTGACACGCCGCGCATCCGCCACAGCGCACTATATTGGTGTGTATGCGATGTCCGTTACTATGGACAATGCTATGTTTGTTTAAATACAACAAGGTTTTTAACTGTCGTGGGATACTTTATAATAAGTAATTTAAGATAAGTTTTCCCACTTCACACAAAGAAATATCGGAGCATAGAGCACAAAAGGTACAAATTATGCTCAGAGCATAGAATATTTTAAAGCCATATTTTTATAATTGGCAGGTGGTTAAACTAGGCATGCTGCCCGATCTTGGGAAATCCTATACATTAATATCTCAGACTTTTTCTATATGGTATCTTTTTTTTATATGGAATTCAAGGTTATATAATTCAGGTGCCTAATTCACGTATGCAAGCAAAAAATAAATATGACTAACTTGCTAGGATATTTCATGCTGCACTGTCCGCAGATCCACTCGACGTCCAATTCTTGAATGCTCTCTCTGATACTCGACAGCTTCGGCATGTTGTCAATCACCCCAGTCCCGTGTTCATGCTTGAAGTGGTTCGCGAGACTCGTCTGTCTCGTGAAGTTCGCGCCACAAGTGGTGCAGACGAACGGCCTCTCAAACGTATGCTGTCGCAAATGATGTCGTAACGAGTCTTTGCGGAAACTCTTCGGGCATAGAGGACAAGTATATTTCAAGACGACCTTTTCCTCCACACCTGTATTCCGGATCTCTCTTGCGGGAGTGCTGTGCAGTACTTCATGGAAGAAACATTCGGCCTGGGAGTCGGTGGTGAAGAGGCACTGACTACAGTTCCAGAATATACAAGCACTTTGACTTGTGTTTTGGAACTGACATGCATTGTCTCTTACATGGCGGGTCACTTCTTGCGACAGGATGAACTGCATCCCGCATTTGGGACATCTGAAAATAATTGACAGAATATGTTTTGCGATAGTATTTTTTAGGCAGATACATTTCATGTTAACCAACTAACATGCTATTGTCTATCCTAAAGTATCAACTGCATTTTATTATATGTGTATATGAAAAGTGAACAGACAAATATTTGACAAAGTGTGGTTTGAAAAAACCTGTTTGGTATTTACAACCAGATACTTTCATTTCATTTATTAATATAGATGATATAATGTAAAGTTTGCAAGGACGTTTGTTCCTCGCCCACGCAAAAACTAGTACGACAGAGTTGGATGAAATTTGTTTAATGATACGCTTGGCATTGGATTTTATTCCAGGACAAAATGTACCCATGAAATTAAATTTTATGTGGACAGAACCGTGGGAGCAGCTAGTTAAATATAAGGCTGTTAAGATAAAAATAAGTCATACTAATAGTGTGATATACATTAGTACTCACTTTTTTCTGATATCTGGATGAGCCCTTCGAATATGTTCCTTTAAATCCAATATGTTCTTCAGCACCACGAGATCCGTACAGTAAGGGCACTTCTTACTCAAATCTTTAATAACCTTTCCCTGTTCCTTTAACTTTTCTTTCCTTTTAATCCTATGCACTGAAGTCTGTCTGTGGCGCTTTGCCTCCTCTGAGGTATTGAAGGTTTGAGAACAGACCAGGCATAGATAGGACCGTTGCTTGTGTCTCCGCTTCAAATGAGCTGCTAACGTCAAGGATGACTTAAATTTAGCTTTGCATATCTGGCAACTGTGAACTTCTTGATAGTAATCTGTAGCAGTTTCTGATAAACTGTGTCCAGTTTTAATGCAGTGTAGTTTCAATTCGATATTATACCGGAAGTCTTGATGACATGTCTCGCATTTCAGTACAGCTTTTTTTCTTATTATTATCGGCATTGATCTGTTTATAACGGCAATCACTTCGCTATGGTCCGAGCTGGACATATGCTGGCCCATATCTTGGGAGGTATCACACTCAAACTTGCAGAAGGAACACCAATACCTGCCTTCAATGGAGGCCACTCGCTCTTCGTGCTCTTCTGAGAGCCAATGCTGCATGAAACTCGAAAACCAGTTGGTGTAGAATTTACATGGGCTACATTGAAATGGCGATTGGTGAACTATGGCGTCTATGTTGTCCAATATGAGTTGTTGATATAAGCTACTACTGGCGTCCGTAGTTTTTCTGAAGTGGTAGTGTGATATGAGATGTTTCCCCATCAAGTGTTGCCTCACGCGGGACTTGCAGCCGGGGCAGTGGATAAAATTCGGTTTTCTCTTGCGTTTCTTTATTTCAATTTTAACATTCAGCTTAGAAGCGATTTTCTGTTTTTTTCTGTGTACCTGGGAGTAAATGCTGTTATTTATGAATCTAGACGGACGAGTCGTACGTTTATCAACTATACTTTTCATTGGCTCCAAATGTCCTGAAAATTCTAGTTCATGTTCTGGAAGCACTTTCTTTAGATGTAAGCTGGATCGCAAATGTTTATCATAAATAGCCCTAGATCCTAATCTCCTGTTGCATGGGCCGCACCAGTATTGAACAGATCCCTTCGATTGTAAGGTCGTCTGCATTATCTGGGTCTTATCATTTGCTCCGGGTACCCATTTCCCTTTTGTATGGCTTGGAGGAGGCGCGTCGTAATCTTCATCTCTGTCATTTCCATCAGGCATTAGAAGTTTCCATTTCCCACCTGTATGCTCTTGTTCATCTCTCATATCCCAATCTTCATGCTCAGGTGACACTGGGCGCCATTTACCTCCAGTGTAATTAGGAGGGGGCTTCCATTTTTCACCGACGTGCTCTTCATCATCATCTTCTTCAGAGTCGTCTGATTCATCGCTTTCTTCGTCTCCCTTATAATCGTTGTAATTAATACTGTAAGAAGATGTAGGGATATCTTTCTTGACAGCTCCGCTGATACTGGCCACAGCATTAATCAATTTCGTTTCGTTATCCACATTACTCCCAATTTTCAAACTATGCCCTCCAATCCAAACGCCTTTTGCTTTGTTTTCAAAGGGGCTCATTCTCGGCGTATCTTTAGAAGTCGACGCGACGGCCAAAGGACCTTTCATATCTATATTGGCTTTTGTAATGGGTGGTGTCAATCGCGACAGAGAAGTTTTTTTTACACTGCTCTGTAGTTCTAAAGATTGAAAGAAAACGTCGGCACCGAGACTATACGATGGTTCTAATGTGTCTATCGGTGGTAAATCAGGTTTGGCAGGATCTGATTTACTAAGCTTCCCGCATCGTTGCTTCCTATGCTGCACGTAGTTATCTAGCCCGGTGACAGTAGCGTTGCACTTGATGCACAGGTGAGTGTCGTCGTCGTCATCCTCTCGCGGTGACAGCATCTGGAAAGTGGCTCGACATGAATAATCCCGCGAAGATTTGCGAACCAGATGGATAGCAGTCGAGCCCGGCGCGAGGTGGTGACATCGTCGCGCATTGGAAATAGCTCGTTAATCGCGTGGTGCATGGGCATTAGCCGTAACGTCTCGGAGGCCGTCACCGCGAACTGGGGCAATAAATATGCTTCGAATGCGAATAATTTAAACGTTATAGTAGTTTCGTGATGATCGATAATGTATGCAAGTCACCATGGGGGCTCATTACTGCGGAACTTTGTGTTGCAATTGTTGACAATTTGCATAAGTCGATTGAGTTGTTGAACAATTTACATTGCGGATAATATGAGCAATGATAGCTGCTTTAATAAATCAAGAGACCAAAGTACACACTCATTGTGCATCATTAAAGTCAGTTTCGTTTGGAGGACAGCCACCGTGACGTGGCACCAGGATGCCTGCGAAGGACGCGCGAGGTGTGAATCAAACGATCATTAATAATTCGGCGCTCACCTGCCGGATCACATCGCTCGTTGATTTACTACAGGTTTCAGGATCGACATTAAAACGATATCAATTCTGTTAGGTTAGGTATATCACACGCTAAAAGGAAAATGTCGACGAGCTATAACTTTCATCGCTGTCGGTATGATCGATAGGAGTTAACATATTTCAGCACACCCTCTGTCCACTGACAGAGGTGAGTTTGTTTTTCACCAATTATTTCTGCCATTTTTATTTAAGGGATTTCCCTTTGTTGGCCTGCTTATCACTAGGTGAATTTATCTGCAGAAGCCACCATCTCTATAAAGCTAATATGTATGTACCACGCTTTGTAGGTGAGCTAGTGGTCATCAGTGTCTACAATAACTTCGAGTCGACTTGCATTCGACAACCTGTGGTGTCGCCTCTGCAGTGACACGCGTCAATCGTCCACCGCACCGCCTGACACCATTGTCGCTGACAAACAGCTGACAAATGACAGGTGACAAATGGCCCACGGTGTCACCGCTGTCGTTAATGTCATTATTGTCATTACACCTCCGCGGCATTCGTTCGTGGAACTTTTTAATTATTCCGGTGTCTTTCGCCGGGTTGAGTCAACTTATTGATTTTTAGTAAATACGGTTCGTATTTTACGATTTCGCTTGTTAATAAAAAAAGTAAGAATAAGACAAAATGTTTAAAAATCTAATAATCTTAAGCAGTGAGAAACAAGATCTCAATTTCTTGCTTTGGCACCATTATTAGGTATACGTTTAATATGGGTGTTATTTTTAGTAAAACAAAATTACACCCCATTCACTTTGCCTTCATAGATTGGGAAGTATCTGAATTTCTATCTCCATCCCGTGTATGATGGCTATATCGAGGATGGAAGGAGAAATAAGTTCAATTGATCAAATAGTTGATACCTAGTATACGAGCTGTGTCCAGCTGAGGCCAGGTTCGAATTTCGCCTGCAACACAAATATTGCTACTGCACAAGTTCGAAACCCAACTGTTAAAATGAGTTTTTAACTCGCCATCTGTCGCGGTCACCTAAAAATCTAAAATATATACTCCGGCAATAGGTGTAGGTAAAACACATCTCTGCCTACCCATTGGAGGACCCTTGAGTAAGGGTCCTCCGTAAACTTTTTATTATTACACAAAGTGTTACACTTTATTCTGTATGCGCTGCTTAATACAGTATAAGTACAGTATACATATGCTGTAAGTGAGCTTATACACAGGATCGAGTTATTCCCAACACTGTCTGTGTGTGCGAAGTGGATCTGTGTGACGTCCGTCAGTCACGCGTCCGCGGAGGTGTGGACCGTACTCGGCTGAGTTCCACTTGGCGCTCCCTAAGTTGTTTTCTTTTAATAAAATCCTTACCTAACGCATTTTGCTCGGCCGTGTGATTATCACCCCAGTGAACTTTGCGAATACTCCAAAAGTAAGTAATTACGGTTGTTTAACTTTACAATTACTTATCATTTCTCTTATATATTTAATTATCTGAATACAATTGTGTATTATGTGAACACCTAGGTGTTTATAATTGAACAGTAACACATTGAGCAACAACTTGGTAAGATAACCCTTGTTTGCTAATCGACTCACACTATGCCCACTTAGAGTCAATGTACGTTTTTGTACTGTCCGCAGCAATGTTCTGGCAGTAACCGCTTAAATATAAGCTGACAGATTGCAACAAGGTATAACATTTTATAAAACCAAGCTAACTCAGGGGCATATCAATACTCAGAAGAATATTTTATTGGTAAATGCCCATTATGTTCGGAAGTTGCAGAGTAGGGATGATGTGCAGGAGTCAGGTGGAAGCCACCCGCGACGTCGTCAAAGGCTGTCGCCCGAATAACGACGTCGGCATCGATCGGCGCACCCCGCGCCGCGCTGCACCCTCCACTTCACACAGAAACGTTTTGTTATACTGTCTGCCACTCCGTAGCCACTGGCATAGTCCTAGCAAATACAAGAACTCTTCACTAAGAGCAGACACATGATATTGAATCCGCATTTGGCAAAATGATAGAACCGACAAGAAACAAAGCAAGGCAATTTAATGTTGACTACGCAAAATATCAAATATCTTTACACCTATAAGGGCCCCCGAAATAATAGGCAGAGGCGTGTAGGTATACGTAAGCACACACTTTTCACCTGAGATATATTTTAGGTGCCAACATGATAGATGGGGAGTCCATCGTCGTTTTTTCAAGCACAACAATATATACGTCTTTGAATTTCTTCTCAAACGCATACAAATTTCACCGTAAAGCTTGTGGTATGGATAATCAATGTACTTTAAGTTCAGAGAACATCATTGGTACAGTCAGTATTCGAACTTGCGAACATTGTTTTGTAGACTTGTCGAACCACACGGCTACGACGTCACTAAATATCCGATACCTACCAACAAGTAGGTTGAATGTCGTGGTGGCCGCAGTGAATATTCGTTCAATAATTGCGGCTAGAGAAGTAGCAGTACACGTTGTAATTATCGTGGAATATTGTCTAATTAACGGCAGGAAGCGAGCATCAGGCCGCAAGTGGTGCGCTTGGCGCTTGTACGGCGAGGCATGCACGGGGTGCACCGAGACACTGGGGGCATTTTTCCACCGGCGCCATAAATCAGCCGACACCGCCTTCATCTAATGGAAATAATAATTGATTCCCTCCCAGCCTAGCTTGTATTCCGATCGTAATGTTGGATTTAAATTGTTCTTACGGCGGCCGTCCGCTCAACAAATATGGACGAAGCCATGTCGATACATCATCATTTTTATGTAGACCTTTTGTGTTTATTTAAATGAATAGTATATGTTATAGCTAATAGGGCAGGGCAGACCACCTCTATCTTGTTTATGTTTATAGATATTTGCTTATCCTCGCGACTGATCATACTCGGGGTAATGATAATTATATATTTTTCGACTGACGTTTCGTGATATATCTTCAGGTGATTCCACTCCACCTGTCAACACACTTTTGCTTTATATGTGTCAACTGACACATACAAAGCAAAAGTGTGTGCAAGAAGAGGCAGAGGAAGGCCACGTTCCAACTACCTGGATCAAATAGATCGGACTCTGAAGGACGGGAACGTTAAGAGTACTCGAAACCGACGAGCATGTATGAAGAGACTGATGAATGTGGACGAAGCGAAAGAGGTATATAAGTCTAGAGAGAACTGGCGCTCTATACTCTCCGCCTACCCCGTTAGGGACTTGGCGTGATGATATGTATGTATGTATCTTATCTTCAGGTGTTGTGTCCTCAAATGCTTTTCATCTCCCTCCCCATGGATACGGTATGCTAAGTGACATTAAACTTGAACAATATGTACAGTAGTTTCCAGGCGGGGTTACAATCAATTAGTGACCGCCGTCCAGGCGATCAATCTTGCGGCTAAGTTAGCCACACGTCGCCGGACAAACGTATGCGTCCCACGGGATTGACTGATTCATTATCTCGCCGAGTGATGACATTTTAGCAATTTTAGAGCACCATCTTAACTGTGTCACCGAGCCGGTCACAGGGGCGGTGTTGTGCCATTTGACACATAGACAGGTAATTTGCTGGAATAAAAGATATGATATTGATTGTAGCTGAAAAGCCCACGAATGCTAAGGCTCAATCAGAAGCCCTCCGGATAACTAGCAATCAAAGTACTTTCTCGCAGTATTACAGGAAAGGTGAGGCAATTGTGTGGACCATGTGCACTTTTATCAAGAGGCAAAATTTGTTTGTTACAATGTGTGTTAAAATATCGGGTAATTATGTACACTTTTGTACATGCCAAAACAAAATATTTTGCCATAATTCTCTAGAATAATACATACATATGTTTGCTGTGAAGTGTAGCGAATGCTGGAGCAATATCAATCGCGCGTAGAGCCATATAACGGCGTCAGGCCCCATCTCTGGTCTATATCTGGCACACAATAGGTTCAGAGGTGCCTATCCGTCATTGGCTTACCATAGTGGCGTCATTAGTCCACGTCACGAGGCCCGTCGAGCTCGGAAGGTCTGCGCACGGAGTCATTACGCGAGCCAATCAGCGCTCGGTGCGCGCACGCACCCCGCCGCGTGTTTTATAACGCGCGTGCGCATGAATATATCACACGTCAGGACTCAAAGGGCTTTTTACAAACGTATATCGTATTCGTCATCGTTACAGACCCGTCGGAGGCTGGCGCGCATCGCACGCCGCCCAATAAATAATCACACGTGAAAAGGAATTATTTATTACGCCTTCGTGTCAGTAGGATAACTTTTTTTAGCTTTACATTCGATTCTTGACACGGATTTGTGGAAATGGATGCGTCCGCTCATCCTCGTGATGACCTAGAGCGGGTGCTAAGTTATAATCGGCTTTATTCCGTGCGTGTTAAGTGCGTGTTCATGATGAGCCGCCTTTGTTTTTGTTTTTCTGTTGGAACTCGTGTCTGAGGATTCATAATAATATTATTCATATCGCTGTAATAAAGATATGTCGATATATAAATGTCGTGTATAAAATATAGGACAGGTATGAAATGATTTCATCCATTCCTTGAAACATTATAATGTGTTCGTTGCGGGACGATGCAGTGATGACTTTGATGTATGTTTTTATTGATACACTTATTTATATGTCATATGCTTTGGATTCTAGGCATATGGCTTTGTTTAAATCATGGTGTCACTACACCTCTGCGTCGTATGGGATGGCGTGAATATGATTTATTTTGAGTAGGTATACAGGGGCAATAAAAACCAACATTGTGTATTGTATTGAAAGCATACCCGTGAGCGATGCCGTTGGAGGACCATTGGAAGTGCACCGCTATCATGTCCCGAGTCGCGCATAAATCATGGTGCCACAATAAACTCGACGATTTCAATTAAACATAAATCTCTGCTGACGCGATCTAATGGACTTACTTCTATGCAACTCTTGTGTGTACAAATAATTCCATTACGGACATTGACAAACGTAAGAGTACTTTAAATACACTATTTTAAACATACATTGTTAGACTTAACTCTTTCGACTTGATTTACTTATTATTTAATTAAATCGTGGTATTTATATTTATGTCCTTTTTTGTATATTTTATAAATTATACATCTAAGTAAATTATATAACAATTAGATTTTACTAACTATTTATCAATTATGTAAAATAAAATAAACTGCTTAATTACTCTTAAGACCCTTGTTACTGGCCGCTACTAAATAAATGTTGTATATTCATAGCATCGGTTTCCTCGATACAGGCTTTGCCTAGTGAGGGAACCAAAAGATATTGTGTTTTTGAATAAGTCAGGCTCTCTGCAAGATTGTGAATATAAAAAAAATAAAACTTGAAATAGGCTATGTGTGAATTTGGAAAAGCGAAAGGTTAAACGTATAGAAAATGATTGCTCTATGTTGCATTGAGTGAAGTTATTGTGTATGCAGATTATCATCTGTGTAGTTGCGTTGTCACAAAGGTGTCATATAAAAAAGCGTAATTATCTATATAATAATTATCTATATAATTATATATATATATATATATATAGTATAAGTGATCGATTATAAATCTTCGAGAAAGTACTATGTCATTAGATGTCTGCCTACCCCTTCAGGGTCATTTACGTAGCGTAGCGTTACGAACGTATCATTTAATATTAGTACATTTTAAACGACAAGATTTCCATACACTTCCGGGTGTTTTTGTTCATCATAATTAATAGCGAAATATTTAGCATGGATTAGGAAATAAACTTATTTATAATTCAATCATAAAAAGGAAAATAAAATATAGTCCGATTTATTACTATCATAAAATAATACAAAAAAACACCATAGCAGAGCGTGGTTTCGATCCACGGACCTCTGGGTTATGGGCCCAGCACGCTTCCACTGCGCCACTCTGCTTATGATGAGTGCGGCGAAATTATGTTACACTTGGTTTTGTATACTGCGCACTTTATTTTTATTATATTATTTTTTGTAAACAATGTTTTTTTAACAAACTATTTTTTTAAAAGGCTGTTTCATATAGCCCTTTCGAGAACTCAGTTAGTTTAAATATTAACGCTGATAGTTATGTACAGTAGGTACATTTTGATTTAATTAGTTTATTTTCTTTTCAGCGATAAGTGTGAGTTATTGCACTTGTTCCTGCCTACCCATTGTGCGATGTGTCGAACATTTTTTCTTGATTATTGATGACTTTCCGGGGATGGGTGCTAATGACAGTTTACAACTTACGCTGGCATATATTTTTAAAGTGTTACTATCATTGCGATCCAATTTATACCTTAAAAATAAAAAAAAAAACAGTATACAGATTAATTAATATTAACTGAGTAATACATACATATATGTGTTAATCATAATTTTTTGCTCATTATTAGGTTCCCTGCCTGCTCCCAGCGGGTGTATAAGTCAGGGAACCTAATAGTTGATGTCATGTCGAGAGAATGAAGGAAGAACGATTGACGAAAAAAGTGTATAAGGCGAGTGTGAATGAAAGTGTTGGAAGGGGTAGACCTAGGCGGACCTTTCTAGACCAAACTAGGGACGTCTTGAAAAAAGGTCAGGTCAAGAGTACCCTAAACCGAAGAGCATGTATGAAGAGAATAATGAAAGTGGACGAAGCGAAAGAAGTATGTAAGGATCGTAGCAAGTGGTGGTACCCCTACGGGAAAGAGGCGTGATTATATGTATGTATGTATGTATAATATTGTAGTCATGGATTTTAAGTAAAAACATACCTTAGTATAATACTTTTATGGCTTAGCCTCGCGTAATAAAAACGTGCTGATATTGTTGCGAGGCGGGCGTTGACGCGCTTATTAGCTGGGAAAATTGAAAATTGACTGAGGAGCATGATTGGCAAGGGAATATTAGCAGGATGCAATATTCCTCGCACATTGCTTGTGTTATTTTAATGACGTTATACGTGACGCTAATCCATCACTGCCTATTAAAAACATGTTTATAATGTAAGGAGCTTGATGAGGAGCAACTGGCGCCCGGATCTCTCGCTTACCCCGTTTGGGACTCGGTTTGATGTTATGTATATAAAGGCCATAGTTAATGACTGTAATGTCTTTGTATGACAATCGCGACGGCTTATACATAGGTGTCAGAATGCCCACTTTTCGAGTGTTAGGTTTTAGGTGCCAACGTGACAGATAGCGATTATAGCGATAGCTAGTATGTCTGGAGTTGTTTCTTTCTACTCTTCAGGATATTTTAGACTTGAAAAGATACTTCCGATGTTACACCGTAAAACGAATGTAATCAAGACAAATTATTTGCGAGAGACCAATCTCTCAATTTGTGTATCTACACTTGCAATCAATTAAATTAGATGACTACTTAAGAGAAAATTAAAAAAAAAATTATATACTCAGGTGGTTTTAAAGTTTTATTTGTCTAAAATAATCACCGGTATTCATAAACAGTATCGAAATTTCAAAATATAATAAGTTAGTAAATCGGTAAAATAGTTTGTAATATGACCAACAGATGGCGTTACGAGCATCAAACATTTGATAAATGACGCGTATTATTATGTTCCTACAACAACAACTTACAGCCTTTATGTTCAAAAATACTTGAAAATGGACCAATATACTTGTTCCAGTTGGAATATACTTTTAGTAATACTTAGTACGTTGATCGTGTTAATACGATTATTTATACAAGTGAAGCGAATACTAATATTAAGTACCTTTGAACACTTTGAGCAAATATAGACACTAGAAAATGATTCCAAAACAAATTCGCATATTCAGATTATTTTTTCTGAGCTTTTGCAGGTGAGCAAGCGATCGCTGTACGACGGCAGCGCCCCTAGCGGCGGAGGTGGCAAGCGCCGCAGCTGCGTTCCCCATTACACGTTTATTATTGTCGCGTGTTATTTCCAATATTTTTCGCCATCTCATTACTCGAGCTGTGACGGCGCTAATCCGTCGGGAGAAGACGCGCCTTAATGGAGGTGATCATGTGTCCTAACGCGTAACGTATTGAAATATGACGTATTGGGTGTACCTTCGGGGATTGAGCGTTAATAAACGAAAAAAGACGATTATTGAACGCTCGCTCCCCGGACGGGCACGCATCGCAATAATTCTCTCGACATGACAGGCCAATGATAAATCAAGACTGAGAAGAAATGCCAATAAATATCGCGCCGAAATCCAATAATTACGAGGCAATGAGCCGGCCGGCCACAAATCAACGCGCGACGGACGGACGAGCGCATACTAATGTCTTATCCTAACATCAGATTAAAAACATCAATATCTGTCAATAGAGGTCGCCTCCCACGTAATTATAGCCAACAATATCCCGGGGAGGCAGACCGAAAAGGATTAACATATATCAAGGTGGAATAATTGAAGGAATCGATTATATGAGGAGTATTAATTGTTGATGCGCCCGCGCTGCCTGCTAGCGATGCCATCGCGCTTTGATGTGTCCGAGGAGCGCCCCGGCCGGACCGCGCCGCACAGAACATAGCCTACCTCTGAGTGTTTAGCCAAACAACGGCGCGATTAACACAGTTAATTCTCCAATTTAAAAACCGAACAAACAAATGTATGTAAATGGCCCAACTCTATGTAAAAGCCGACGATAACCTTGCAAGGTAATCGCCGCGCTGCGCCACTACAATTGCAACTCTAACGCCGACACGGTAAGGGCCGTCGCGAAGGCAGGCTGGAACGTGGCAAATTGGAGTGAACTCGAAACAAGCACGTTCAGAAACTGCTTACACGAATTAGCGCATCAAAAGGGGCGCAGGGGGCGAAATTAGAAAACTCCCCGCGCCGGGCCATTCCGCACGTCATAAACTGACAATTTACGATAACGTTGGGATTAGCCTGTTTGTCTGAGCATTGAGCGAGCGCCAGATGTAATGATATTGTACATTTACATGCACGCGCGCCAACTGCCTGCTATAGGGACCACACGCGCTTCGCACACCTACGGAGGTATACGTATATATTATGGATGTACTAATATATTATTAGGCACGTATTTAAAATTCGAATTGATGTGACTTGTGATATCGAATCCAGAAAAATCATATAAAATAAATCCGCCATCCAATACCCGAATCAGACATTAGATTGATTGACATATGTCAAGTTCATTTGACAGGTGTCAATAATCCAAAATGCCAAATATTTAAATATTAGCATATTTATTAGTAAATCGTGTGTAAATGCGAAGTCATAAATTATATCTTATCATTGAGAAAAAACATAACAACAATTATGTTTCCTTAGAGTCACAAAAACATTAATTAAACGACCAGTTGATATAATTACATTCTGTGTTTGAATGAAGCCTATTTGTAATATATAAAGATAAAGAACGGTACCTATAAGCTTCATTTCCAATTAATTGAATTAAATATTTTATCTTGAATAGTGATGTGACGTTTTGTCTTCGTTTCATCTAACGACGATGTGTCGAATCATTCGGGTTAACGCATTTATTAAATAATTATGAAATCTACTTATCAATCTATTGTGTGACCTTTGTAGCGAATATATGTAAATGTCTTCCCCCCTTGCCACAAGGGTCTCGAATGAGTAGGTAACAACACACCGCACTCTTTTCATCAGAGATATATTATAATAAGGTGCGAACATGTCAGATAGTAAGATGATTCCCTTCGCCGTAAAGCACGTGTCACTAACCAATGTACTTAGAGTTCAGAAAAAAACTCACTACCACCGTCCGACAGGTCTCGAATCTGCAATCTTGATTCTGCAGGCGGCTTCTCAAGCCACTCTGCCACGACTTTTTTATTTAAACGGCTATAATGTCTTGCAATAACTTATCCGGCAGCCAGAGTTTTAATAGCAATTGTCATATAATTTAAAATGAAGTTCCATTCATGGCGTCATGGTTGCTGGGGCTAGTTTTACAAGCAAATTAATTTATTTGTGTGAAGTCATTAGCTTTGTGCTGGACGGAGGGGCCCGCATATGTACGCCATTCAATGTTACCGCATTCATACTTAGCTTTCGACGTCAAAAAGAACTGCCGCGCGTTGGCACTGGCTAACGTATCGCAATGACATCACGCGTTGTCTTGCAACACTGTCAAGTTGACAATACTAATGACGTTCGGAATTGAAATATATTTATTATGTTGTTGGACGTCGTGTATCATGTTTCGTTTAGAAAATAAATAATGTCGGTTAGGTGAATACTGGAACGCAGTGTGAGGCTAATCCCGTAAGCGTAACCTAGTTTGGCCAAAGCTGCTAATTTCTTAAGAGAGTTGCGCTCGGGCCAGTGAATAATAGTCGTGCTAAAAGAAACCCCAGCAAATCTCGCGATTAGCATAAAAACCATCTAAACAGGCCGGCGGAAGCCGTCGCCTTCCTTCCGCAATATTTGTGAAAAAATTACACATTTCCTGGCGACATTTTTGCCTCCAGAGTGCGGTCGCTGAGCGCGCTCACGGCGGTATAAAGTAACTAATGTTAATTGCACCACCCTGCAGAATAAAACGGTAATTAATGAAGCGAAATTGTAAAAAATAATTGTTATTGCTGCGGGAGGAGCCACCTCGTTACGGATCCGCTCCGTCACGTTCGCCTTCTTTCGGCTGAAACGCAATTCGACTCCCGCGAGTGCCATCCATCCGGCCATCTGTTCCGATTCCCAATAAAAGTAGACGGCAGCAGAAACATAGAATTTTATCACTGCTGTGTCCATCATAAAGCATCCCTCCGGCGTGGGGTGGGGGGAGCGAACAGAGGGGCGCATAAAAGTTTACAGGCATTCGGCTAATAAATCGTGTCAAATAAATAAGTGTTGAGTCGGTTGGCGGCATATTGATTCGTCATGTGCCGCCTTAGAGCGGCGCGGGGGACGGAGCTTGGCCATAAAGGTGCGTAATGGCCGCCGTCGGAAGACAGCGCAGTGGCGCGCATCGATTGGGCCCGCCGCCGCTTCAGCCGCCGACGCAACGCCGCGCGCCGACACTGACGTGGGCCACTCTTGCATACACTACGGGAACATCTACTATATTCTTCACTTCACATCTGCTCTATGAAGCATTGGAAGAGTCCCCTGTGAACGTTACGCACGGAAACCTATGATTTTAGTTTTGACATTGGAGGTACACACCTCGACGATAGATGGCGTTAGTATTCTTAAGTCGGTTAATAAATGTGTTATGAAATATAATATCGTTTGGCGAGATTCATCAATCCCTTCATACATGCGTAAATGTCGGAGGCTGCCCTACCGGATCACTTTATATACAACTATAAGAAATGTCCCGAGTTCTCTTAAAAAATCTCATATTCGAAGTAAAATTTGTTACGACAAGATAGTGTCAATACAAAACCCAACGCGATGCAAAAAGTCTATTTGACGTGTATCTCTAATTAAGCGGGGTGTCATTTAAGTTTCTGACGATGTGTCCATCTTAGATTACCGACGTATGTACATATATATGTATATATGTATATGAAATACATAGTTAGGTTTGCCCAGGTCTCTTTACACTTTTCACTTCATCCATAGAAAACAGACCGTATTTAAAAAATATTTTTCTAATCGCTTGGTTATCCATTGTCAATTGTTATTACGGTTATCAATTGTTCTACAAATTATTATCATAAACTATATTACTAACAATGGAATGGAAAGAAAGAAATGAAAGAAAAGTTAAAAGAAATGCGAAGTTTATATTCTCCTGTAATTAAAACTGCGTGACGTGACCTCACGTAGTTCCTTCTTAGGGAACCCATTAAATTGTATTCGCTTAAGTTAATTTTGCATCGTGTGCATGATCCAGGAATCGAATCCGCTTTATTGCCTGTACACATGGACTTTGATTAAAATCTCTCACTACATCCACACAAAGACTTACTTTGATATATGTATAAATCTTATGAGATGTCTACCTCGACTCGAAGGCCTGCCCAAGCGGATATCACCCCTAAAGCGACAGTAGTAGGGCTAGATTCCCGTGTACACACAACCGGGTCTTCCTACCACCTGTCAAGTGATATATTGACTTTAAATAACATATCTTATTTATGTTGAATTGGAAACAAAAATGTATAAAAAAGTTTTATTATAAATAATCGGCGCGGGCGAGTGGGTGGATAACTAAATTTGTACGCAGGCTTGTCCAACAAGTTATTGTATGTACGTCTGTCCGTTGCCTAGAGAGCGGCGAGCAGCTGATAAATTGAGCCAGATAGTACTCCTTACTCCGTTTACAAAGCCGACTGTTGTGCGAATTATATCTGATCGGTTAGTGATATTGCGTACAAGATGGCGCTGTATTAGAAGCACCTCTGGGTCCCGGTAAACGAGATGTGTAATTAATTATAATGGACAAACTTATTGGCTGTCTCGGTAAGACTGGTGAGAATAAGATTTTTTAGTAGTAAGTATGAGTAACAGTTTTCTTGTAGTAAAACAAGTAAGGTGACTTACAAGTATAAGGTTGGCCAGGGCATAGGTAATGCAGACAATTGTTATGAACTGAACTGCAGTAATTCAGCTTGATCATCACGCCGAGCCCGAAATAATGGAGGCAGCGACCAACCTAAATCATTTCAGACCATTGGAAATATATAAAAAAAAACAATTTGTTCAGTGCCGAAAATGTGACATCGAAAAAACGTACAGAACCGAAAATGGCACTTGCGCCTGCCAATATTATGAATTTAAATCACAGAACACAATCACACCTATACATTAGCCGACAACCTTCCCGCCATAGAGACCGCGGGGCCATTAAAACGTACATAATTCAACGCAGATCGAGTTTTCAGCTCCCGAGTCTATGACACTCACGCTAAATCTCTCGGAAGGCGGTCTCGCCAGCCATAAATTTTTATTTCGTAAATAAAAATAATAAAATAAATAAAAGCGGTTCCGTGTGCGACCGGAAACATTTGTCCCGCCGCGTCATGGATAATCCGGGGGCTCGCTTGATTTATTAATAATTAGCTTATATATTTTAATATAAGCCTATTTATTTCGGATCCCCTGAATATATTGCATGCGAAACATAGTCCCGTTCGAAATTCAGATCATTTTGATATGATTAATTGTTAGTCTGTGTACTACGACAACAGATGGCACTAATATTCGGGTGACCACAAAGAACTTTTTACATAGGAAAATAACAACAAATGTGTCATCTTTATTACAAACCTCTCATCAATTGAATCAACTTTCTTGCATCTAGCTTTAGCAATATTTACCAGTCTCTAAATTACCTACTTCTCTTGTCGTGAAAACCAATTCTTAACTAGGTACCCACTATTATAAATAAGCTCTCGATGAAGGTTCACTTCCTTTATGGAACTATCTAGCTAATATGTTCCATAAAAAAAAACTATCAATCGCATTTCTCGAATCGAAACGATATTTCACTTGCACACTATATATGTTCTATTGTTATTTATATGTTGTATATTAGTAAAAGAAATTTGGTGTGTTTAAGACCCGTATTTTTAATAAGTGAAAGCTTATCTCGCAACAGATGAATGCGCTTTTTGCGCCGCCATTGAGACACAGTTGCGTCAAGATGCGTCTATTATGCAACCCGCTCGTAAATCTGTCGAACACTGACAGATATAATCTGTCCTTTATGACGAGTGATGCATTACTGTCATTGTTTGGGACAGAGCGTGCCTTACTTTATGTTTTCACTCACTTATAGTCGGTTAGAAGTCGTAAATATGTGACTAAGAATATTATTACTGAAGGATGTTAGGGATTTTTGATTACTTTGTAATTGGAATCAACGTAAAGGTTGAAGTCTTAGAGAAGTATTATGTACAGTGATCATTCATACCACGAACTTTACGATGAAGGTAAACATCGAGACGACACCTATGCAGGGTGCATTGTTTGCACGTTTGAGAAGTAATTCAAAGACCGGCTCATGAACAACGGACCACAAGCAACGTCAGACGCCATCTGTCACGTGGACGCCTAAACAAATCTCTGGCAAAGAGATGGTGTGCTACACGAAGAAGGCGCGCAGATATGAACGCCTTGTTTTTAAACTGAGTTATCAAGTGTCAATATCAGCCTTTATATTTACTACTATTTGAGGTTGGAACAAATGACTTCGTACCAACATGTACGTATTTGTGGAAGATTAACATCTTTAAAAGTGTTACAAAACTAATATTGTCTCCAGCATTAAAATATAAAAATAATAAATAACCTTCTATTGATAAAACGAAAAGCAGGTGAGTTTTTTTTTGGTTAGGGTTTTTTTAATGGAATGTTTTAATTTTTGTGAGAATGAAGGGGTTGAGAGACGGTGCGTACGAGCAATAGCCGCGCACGCAATAAATCTGTCAAGAGTCGCCCCCCAGCGACGCCTTGGACGGTCTGCACACCACTGAACACGTATTGTGGTACTCCTATTCCTATTATTTAAGTCACAGCTTTAAATTATGTTGTTTAACTTTTTCTTGTGGTTTTTGGTCGTATCATCGAATTGAGGAAGACAATGGAGGAATTAATTCGTCAAGATCTGAAGGCTGTGTCCAGATATACAATATCAGATTATTTTAATGATGGCCATACATGGCAATGAATTGCTTCTCTTATACAGAGTTTATATGTAATTTAATCTTTTTCTACCCCTACGTAAAAGGGAACAAATGTTTCTTCTCCTGGCGGGTATTTTTCTTGGAAACGGTGGTAACTTTAGTTTTTGTTAAGTATATGACGTTCAATAAGTGTTCCCTGTGTTCCTTACGTTGAATAAAATATTTTGATTTTGATTTTGATTTTGATTTTGATTTACCGAAGGTTTAAGCCTTCGGTAAATCCATTCAAATGTATTACTATTGCTTGTGTATCTGTCTGTGACTGTGATATTTATAATATACCATAAGGGGACAAATAAGTATGCACTCTGCCTGTTTGATAAGCGGTTACCGCCGTTCTGGTCACTTTCACCACGAATATTGCTCACGCATTGCCAACCAAAAATTTCACCTTTTCAATAACAATGTTATTGAAAAGGTGAACTACTACTAATCAAAGAACATGTTTACATTTACAGTGACCGTGACAATCTGAGATATCTTTATTTTTATTTCACTCGCAAAATAAAATGCTTTTCTTGTTATATATTTTTACGCAATCAAACATATAAATATAACCTTACACCCACAAGGGTCCCCGAAGAGGTAGGCAGAGGTGTATAGGTAATACCCACACACCCACTTTTAACACAGCTAATAATCTATCCCTGTACCAAATAACATTCAAATCCGTTCAGCTGTTTTTGTGTGTAACAGAAGCAAAGATCGTCACCACAAAGTTTCGCATTAATAATATTAGTAGGGTAAAGATTTGGCAATTACAGATCAATTCCTACACTCCTTAATAGGAATGTTGCAAAGAGGTACAGTTTACACTAGAAATGCTGCAACAATGCTGCTGTTTTTTCCGTTGCTGACTGTACCTGACGCAAGGTACCAGTGGTTCAGGACTGTACGCACCACGGCTGACGATGAAGGAGAGCCACATGCACTTGACTTGAATGCGTTGGAAGTGAGAGCTTCCCGAACTGGATTAATCTGGTATTTTATGATCAGGCTTAAATTAATTGGTATCCATATTTTGTGATGTTCTTAAGGACATATCGGAAGGGATTTAATTTGAAATGTTTCTTCTACCTGCATAGATATGTATACGACACACCACTACTGTAACAGCAGCCCTAATTAAATCACAGACGATCTATTTAATTAAGTCTTTTTTATCTTTGATCTTAATATAAATTTAGGTATATGATAATAATAATAATATTAATATATCCTCACGCGTTCCCACAAGGGTCCCCGAAGGGGTAGGCAGAGGTGTATAGGTAATATCCACACACCCATTTTCCGCCAGAGCTATATTAGGTGCCAACGTGACAGATGGCGAGTCCATCGCCGTTACTCAAGCACGACTATACATACGCCTTTGAATTTCTTCTCAGAAGTATGCAGGTTTCCTCTCGATGTTTTCCTTCACCGTAAAGCTCGTGGTGTGTCTAATAACTGAACTTAAATTCAGAAAAAACTCATTGGTACAGTCGGGATTCGAACTTGCGACCTTTGCGTCGCATGCAACTGCTCGAACCACTCGGCCACCACGGCTTCTATATGTATATGATAGGTATTAAAAAAAAAGCTTAAATGCTTAAGCAAATCGATTCTTGGCATATCGTTTATGCAGAAACGTTAAAGGCCGTAAAGTAAGTGGTGCCTCAGATATATGACAGACTCGGCATCTGTCACAAAGTTTGGAATTTGAACTTCATATTAATGAGACCACCATTGTATTACCATTTAAATCCGATTAATAAAGGGATTAAATGACTCGCCAGCCCTTTTTACGCGTCTGGCTGGGGGATGGAGGACATAGTAAAATAAACAACGTTTATCAAAAAATTTTGGACAATACTAACCTAAACTAAAACGTCAATTATCGCAAATAACATACGTCTAGCGCTAGTGTGGTAGTAAGCTCCGCCCCACAAACTAGCGCCATCTTTACGCGACTACGGCGAAACTACTTCGAAGGATATATTACGTTTTGAGGTTATGTTCAAGAACTCTCATGTCATTGTGTTTTATCAAAATTAAGCCGATATTTTCTTAATAAGCCTCCGGTGCCGAGTATCAGTATCAAATTTATTGTTGTTTTACATAAATTCTCATCAAAATCGCATGTTACAAACATCATAAGTACAGACGAAATGTAAACAATAATACAAGGTCAATTTACGTAACATGCGACTTAAAACAGTTAACGTAATAAGAATAAGCAACTTATCATAAAATTACATTATAATTTGTACTTACCAAGACTTCGTTTGTCGTTTTGGTGGTGAAATAATGATAAGAACCAAGAGCGATTGTGACTCAGCTCACTTTGCTTGCAAGCAGACAACAGACTAGAGCGAGAGCCGCGCTCCGAAGATTCCCGAGCGAGGTTCGGGCCGTCCCTCGTAGGCCCGCCCCGTCGCTTGACGGACAGCGGGACAGCGTGCAGCAGACGCGCGGGTCGCGCCAAAAGTTCACACGCGCGCGAACTATCCCGCGAGTTATATGAGAGACGATTCGCAAATCGAGATTATGTTTCCGAACAAACTTTTATTAGGCCGTATGTTGGTATGCCTGCCTTATAACAAGAGCCCAAAAGCTTTTTGTAAAGTATGTTTGCAAAGCAAACTTATTTTTGAGATGTTTTCATGCAGTTTACTTTAATTGTATACTAATACGATGCAAGTGAGTGGACTGAACTGTTGTGCCCCCGAGTAGATGTAATAAGTGCATCAAAATACAATATTTTTTTAATGTTTGTTAGGCATAATATGATATATTTTGGAAAAGGTACTACATAAATAACATTTTTAATGTGGAAAAAAAACAGCTTGAATTGACAAGCGAGCGTAACCGGTCGGCGAGATTTGAATCGAGCAGGTAAGTTGGACAATGGCCATCCAACCGCGATTCGCTTAATTAAACACGATTTATAAAAAAACACTTCATCTACATAATGCTGCCTTACAGATAAACAATCTGGATTATCTGGGAAAATATAATTTTATGGAGGATAGATTTCTATGGAGTTTTTTTGGTATGACCAATTATTGTTAAGCTACCAGTCGCTTAATCAATTACATTTAAGCATGCATTATTATTGATAAGATTTTTCACGTTTTTAGGAAATAACCTACTATCTATGTATATTCATAATGCATTTTTTCCCTTAACATTCATAGTAAAATGTACGCTTGCCATAATAGTTTGTGAGATAAAATAGCCGCCATACTTTTTTATTTGACATCATTTCACTTGATAAAGTGCAAATATACGAAGCCAGGATGTGGGTCTATGTAACAGTATCCTGGCGAACCATAGTTCCGATGATATAAAATATTTATTGAAATTATATAAACGTAGATTTTAATTACTTTTATATCCAGGTGTCCTCATGGAGTGACATAGTCGCTGTGCGACAAAACTCCTCATATAAAGAGAAAAAAGTGCAAATATAAAAGTATTAAAGTGTAGCTATAATATTATATGTAAAAAAAATATTGTATCTAGGTGTAGAGTTATGAGGTATATAATGAACCTATATACCTACCAGGGAAACATTCGCATGCCAATGTTATTTGGCCGAGCGCGAGGTCACACTTAAAAATGTGAACACATTGAATAATGTAACCAACAGTATTGTGATGAATTAAATATTTAATTTCATTTAAAACAAAAGTAATCTTACTACTGATTTGATATTACATATTCTGTTCCCAAATTTTGTTGTACGGAGAAGTTATCTTTAGTAATTACTGCCATTCGACAATAGATGGCGCTAGTGGTAGTGAAAAATCGGTACTGGCGTATATATATTTTTCTATCAATTCGTTACTAGTGTCTACGGTACGTAGCTACGGATCGTGTGTAAGATTCAAAGAACATGTGTATATGAAACACATAAATGAAATATTAAGAGCAAATGGAGAAAAGAGACTTTAAAAGGAGTTATTAATTTAATATTGTCTTGTGTGATGGTGAATTTTTGTTTTCGTACCCTGCCTACTTACACATATTATTATCATCAGGTCGAGTCCTTCACGGGGCTGACCTCTACCTACCTAACTAACCTAAAACTCTTTCACTTCATCCACATTAATCAGTTTCTACACACACACTCGCCGGTTTCGACGAGTACTCTTGACGTTCCCATCTCAATGGGATTTACATAATGTCATGTATGTAATTTTGACAAAAATACACTCAAATTATAATTATTAATTTATACCTTTATTTTTTTCAAACAGTTGTACCTACCCTGCTATCAAAAAAAATCCTTTTATGTATATAGTCTATGGTACCTACTTGGTAAAAATGTTGCTTTCTAATAGTGAAAGAGTTTTTAAAATTAATCGATTCGTTTTTTAATTAAATTGTAACAAACAAAAAATGAAATCTTTCCTCGTTACATATTTCATACCACTATCAGTTTAAAATACATAATTATCTAGATAATGAAGTTGTTAATATACGTATTACGTATATATACTTACCGAGTAAACGAATGCGTTCCCGACCCGAGCAAATGGTAGACAGTACGAGAGTACTCATCTTATTTATTAATAAAAACATTTACAAGGCAAATTACACGAGCGGCGTCAAAAAAGGCAGCGCCTCATCTCATCTTGGCGGATTGAAGGGGGGTGTTATGGCCGCTTGCAATCTAACTTGGCTCGTAGCTATGCTGTTAGTGTTGCCACTCGCTACCAGCGGCATAAATAGTGGGTCATCACTGGCAAACTTTTAATGAATTGCCATGGACGTTCTTGTTTTTGGTTCAATAATTTTATAGATATTTTTTAAGATAACCACTTGGGCTCACGTACTTTAATAGCTCCGTTTTTATGCGTCTGGAAACCATTGTATGTATATTATACTTTAGGTGTGGCAAACGTGCGTGCGGTCCTGCTGATAGTAAGCGGTTACCGTCGTACGGTTACGACGCTACATATCGTTCGCACGCTTTTGCCCCTGAATTATTTACATGAATTGGGTAATTAGTCATTAAGTTATCGCCGATAGTAAAGTTCCGACAGGTTCAGCAACGCACGAGCGATATCACTGGAGTTGCAAGCGACCACTTACCATCAGGCGGGCCGCGTGTCAGTTTGCCACATTATTGGTATAAAAAAAAAAACAAAAACAAATAATGCCAATAGTATCGGTGTGTTGGCGACCCTGGAATAAAATCTATATACTCTATTTGATATGCCTGACTTAGTAATATCTTTTCTGAATATTCAACGTTTGCTATCCATCAATATGTCAATGTAATTTCCGATGCCAACAAAATGTGCGCTCTTCTAGTCTCCTAGGCTGCGTGGTACGGATTCTCCAAGGCCACATGTTTGAAACTAACTAATTCAGGTAGAACGGCAGTTATATTCGGAGGTACCAACTGCCAGTGCTATACGTCAGACTTATAATACGTGCGGATGAGGGCTGTCCAATGAATACGACAGGAGGTAGTCTATGTAATGGAAATAAGCAATAATAAGTATTTGTTTGAAGGCCTAGAATAAAAGGTTTTATGTAACTAATGCGGAAAACGAAGACATTGCTACCTTACAATGCTTGTAATTGTCACCAGGGATGACTCTTGCGCGTTGCCGTTTTTGCGAGGAATGAGCGTACACGTTACGCCTGATGTTAAAAGTTTTTACCTTCATAACACTCGAGAGTCTAAGTCTAAGTTTTACAATACGGAGTTTTTTTCATCTCAAGTTTTCAATCAAGAGTTTTCTTCATGATCAAGAACTAGGAAGTGCCTACCCAAATTTTTCTAAGCCTGATAATGTTTGAGATCGATTGATTTATTGATTGACACCTTTATCGCTGGAGTGACTGGTGGCATGTTGTGCGAAGATAATGCGCAAGGTTGACACTCGGCGTCTGAGATAAGCGACTGCAGGAATGTACACAGAGCGCAAGTGATATTGGCACTCCGTACCTATTAAACGATAGCAAAATCACTACATTCTGAAACACGACATCTATTTGTTTGTTCGCGATAATCCAAGAAAATACTTAACGGATTTTCATGTGATTTTCACCATAAGATAGAATAATTCATGAGAAAAGTTTAAATGTATAGTTTGTTGAGCTTTTGTGCAAAATGGTTCAAGTATCGTCATACTTCTTGAACATGTCGGAAAAGTCAAGCCGCTTGCGAGCTTTCATCAAAACACTGAGCTTTGAGAAGGCAAAACTATATATGCCATCTGGTTAGGGGATAGAGCTCCTGACTACGAAACTTGAGGTCGCGGGTTCGGTTCCCGCTGAGGGTAGGTACATATTTGTGCGATGAACACGAGTATTTTGACCCTTATTCTTGGATGTCCTATATATTTATGTATATATCTATGTATATAAGTAAATATATATGGTTGTCGAGTTACCATAACACAAGCTTTGCTTTGCTTATTTTGGGGGTATGTATAATAAATATAATATATCAACATGCCGTTAGTGGTTGAACAAGTGACCTGTAAATTTAGTTTAAGGTTCAAGTCTTAACGATGCAGAAAAATACCGTGATATTTAAAGACGTTGTGAAATAGTGACTGAGCGACGGCGATTGACTCGTCATCTGTCACGTTGACACTTCGATATGTCTGCAGTAAAAAATACGCATCATTAAACCTCTGCCTACACCATCGGAGACCATCTATACTTTATATATATTGTAGCACATAATTATGTTAAATTGTCGGTAATAAGTACGAAAACATTGTAGTGTGTGTAACCTGCAACTCAGAGATTGCAACTTTGTATTGCACTTCGAATCCCGATTGTACCAATCACGATGACTCAGAGGAATAGCTGTGTTATCAGCATTAGTAACGAACAGTTTGTTCAGAACAGAGCTATTCCTTGTGGAGCGTTGTACCTTTACTTGTGAGTATTCTCATACCAACAATAAGCTTCAACCAAATAGTGCCGTGTCGCCTAATTAAGCGTAGTACAGGCGTTTAAACGGCTTTACGCGCGTTCTCCCTCGTTCCGCCCTATTACCGCTCTATTAGACGCCCTTTGAGGCACCGCACTACCTTTAAACGATACTATTATGAACTACACCCATTTAAGTACTGGAATACACCTTCTCTATTCCCTACAAATATTATAGTGTTTTCTATACTCTCTGCCTACGCCGTTAGAGACTCGGCGTGATGATATGATGATGATGATGAATAACAAATACGAAACTACCGATGACATTTTATTACGCAAGTGGAACCGGGGAGCACTACGAGTGTCCACTATACTTACATCTTTAGACTAGGCTAAGCGACTGCTACCTATCATATGAGGTAAAGCTAATTATCAGGCTTCTAGCACGACGATCATCAGACATGTTCGTTAGGGAACGACAGTGGAACTTGAACAAGGTACTAAAGGGACTCATAGTGGTCAATGGGATGTATAGTGTTAGAACTGCGCTTTATTTCAGTACTTTCGAGAAGTGAGCAGCTAAATGCAGCTCATCCTGTGTAGTGTTGTGACCATGGAGTAAGGTTTGAAAAACCCACGAGGAGTTACCGTCATCCGTATGGTACGGTTGTTCATCCCCCAAATAGCGGCAAATCTTGAGTGATAGCAAGTATTTTTTGATCTGCTGTCTCAGGTCGGGTGCTTTTCTGCAACACCTACGAAATAAAAAAATACCAAGTAGCATAAATGTCCTTCACAAGTCCTTAAAAAAAATCAGAGTTATGGATCCCATTGCATATCTACGTACGTCACACGATGTCACCATGTTATTCAGTAAATGTCATTGGTTTCAAAGCATTTTTCACCTGCGAGGAGTGTCTCTCACACAAGTTGGACTATTTATTATCAAGCCATTTGTACCCGAATCGACGTTTTATAACGAAACATGCCATTTATTTGCATTCGACATTAGCGTACGAATGTAAAATTATGATTATTTCGTCAGATAGCGTCAACCTTCAAGTGAATTATAATAAAGGTAACATTTTTCAATTTCGCCATTATCAGGAGCTATTAAGGGGCAGTTTATTTTAATGACCACCGCTCTGGCAGATTTAATCGAATCCTTCCGACCAATACAGTCGCCGCGTTCGCTCCCGATGACAGATAGCGACGAAATGCGTTTCAAAATTGAACTTGGAACGTGGCTCTGCGTGCGCACGCGCTTCTTCTGAAATTCCGTAATGAGCAGGTGACTAGCGTATCGGCGTACTGTCTATTTAGTGTCCTCAGTAAATAATTAGTCCTGTGTACATGTGTTGCTACACTCAACGGTATGTTTATGTAAATTACCAGCCAGAGCGATTATCGCCTTAATTTCCTTACTCTTACTGTTAATAACAGTTGAGAATTATTTTGCTGTCTCAGTTAATGGAACAAGTTCATTTAAGTTTCTGCTCCTTTTATCGTGTGTATCACATCTTTCGTTAATTTAATCGTGGTAATGCACTTGTTTACGTTATTATATTGTCATATGGCGCTGATAGTGGTGACGTGAAATATTACATCAAACGGCTAATGGCGTTGGTCAGGTTAGGTGTGTAGCCGGCCCGTAGGTACCACCTTTCGAAGGTACGGTCGTATAGCGCCTGTCATAACTTTCCTCATAATGAAGTAACGTTTCATAGAAAGCCCTTTCAAGCAGCCAAGGTCCTATGAGACCAGTATTAGCGCGCGGACGCAGAACAGAGACGCGAATGCAAAAACAAACAAAAATATTATGCCGCCGCCGAGCTATCTGCACTCCTGTCTCAAATAATGGCACAAAGGAACCCCTGGAGTCGCACTTAATATCTTCGATTTCTTTTTCGCCTTGGAAATGGTTTGAAAATTATTTTATTCTCACATTAACCTGAGTGACTTATATATTTATTTACATACGAATGTATGATTAAAAGATTTTTTTTCGTTAGTATGACGTCCCTAATGGACTGTACGACTGGCGATTTGTAGGGCTTGTAAAAAAGGGAACTGTTTTAAAAAAGGAACACGTTTCGAACGTTATAATATATATTGGACAAGCAGTGCTCCACAATTTCAACTGCGTTAAATTAGAAGGCATGTTGATAAAATCATGTATGTAACCCGTCTCCATTGCTCCCGAGTGCTGTCCAGTAGAGCACCAGTCCACTGCCACGTAAATCTACATCACTGTGTCGTTTTGTTCGTTCATTCTTTCTGGCCCGTCGTCACCGCGCGCCTTATTAGACCGAATGATGCACTGATATGGACTCCGGGCCAGGTTGATTTAGGTAAAAGGCGATGTTAGTGATAACAAAAGGATTCGTGTTCATACCTTCACGCCTTCCCGCAACGGTCCTTGAAGGGGTAGGCAGAGGTGAGAAGGTAGTACCTATTGACCCACTTTTCACCTGATATATGCCAACGTGACAGATGGCGAGTCCATCGTTATTCTCAAGCACGACTTTACAGGCGTCTTTGAATTTCTTCTCTGTTTTTGTGAAGTTTGACTTCACTGTAAAGCTCATGGTGTGACTTATCACTGTACTTAAGTTCTGAGATATCATTGGTACAGTCGGCATTCGAACTGGCAATCTTTGTGATGCAGTCAACTACTGGAACCACTCTGCCACCACGGCTCGAAGAAGAAGGTTTATTTAATTTTGTAACGCAGTTATCTTTACATTTATTATGTTTAGTAAAAACTAATATTATTTTGTCCATGAAATTTCTACCATATATATATATATATATATATATATATATATATATATATATATATATATATATATATATATATATATATATATATTTATATATATATATATAAATTTCTACAAAAGAAATATACATATATGTATTTATATGTATCATTTAAAAATCTACAATATTTTCTACGTTATTCAATTGGTAGCCATCTCACGATTCCGTATCTTGTCAACTCCAATCTGTGTATTTAAAATTAGAACGTTTGGCTGCCGACGTCAGCTGATTTTGACAACGCGACTGTCAGTCAAGTCAGACATGTGGTACGCGAATTGACAGACAGCTGTCGATAGCGCAACCATATTTTGAAACTCACATTTTGGAATTTTCTATTCGCGCTACGTTTCAGGTTTTCAGCGGTTATCTAGACAAGGATTGAGAGGAACGTGGTTTTAAGTGCATAGTATAGTTTTAGAGCTATATAAATATGAACGTTTTTGTTCTACGGCTGTATTTTTTCTATTAACAAAGGTCGATGCGGCAGTTAAGCACTATTTACATAGCGGATATATTAGGCGATTTGAAAGAAGTAATTGCAGATCTTGAAAGATATGATTAAAAAAATACCTCATTTAAACTCAGTTGCTGAATGCATATTTAATTCAATTAGTGAATGCTAATTAATAGTTATTGGTTTACGATAAAATTACATAGTTTTGCAAAAGGTCAGCTGAGCTGTCTATGGACATAAAAGTCAAGATGGCGTCCAGACCATCTCCCTAGCTTGGCTGGAGGTCTTAGTCTCGTCATTGTTCGGTTAAGCCAAATTAATACTTATACATTTTGGATATTTATGATATCTGATAGATTTTCAGAGGGACTGCATACCTATAATATAACCTTATTACATACAAAATAATGGCTTCTGATTTTGCAAACAAAGTAGTTTTTTTTTTAGTTTTAAAACCATTACATAATGTTCAAAACACTAGCGCATGTCAAACTTTAGATCTAAATATAGAAGCTCGATGACTAATGAGTTAAGGTTCGGCTCGCAGCAAGAAGCGCGTACAACGTCAATAGATCAACGGAAAGTCATGTAATTATAAAACGCGATCCATACTCGCTTTGAACAGCGCTATGTTTGCATGGCTCACTAGGCCGCAGCCCGTCAGTCAGACGTCAGAGCGCCGCTCGTAAATTATGACGTTTTTGCTGCGCCCGCGCACGCAAATCAGCAGACAAAGATTAGACAAGATGTGTAGAATGGCCACAAGTGACATTCAATTGACAAAGTGAGCTCACCTTACTCGTGAGATACACCTATGTTTTATAAAAAAATGCCGTTTCCCGCGGTTTCACTCGCGTAACATTATATTTTATTGTAAATACTTACATAAAATATTGTTAAGTTATCAATTTATTTCTTGAAACAATTGAATTTTTATTATTATACGGTAATTTACATTCTTCTTTAAAATTTCTACAAAACTAAAACAGAGATCTACATTAAAGTAGTTCATTATCTTTCCCGTGACCATTCTGTATCGGTCAATGTAATGCCTGTCTCATCCGCAAGGGTGGGCGAAACGGAACTATTTGCATATTAATTATTGAATCCCCAACCAGAGAATAGAGCCAGCTCGCGTGACCACTGTACTATGTTAAACTACTTCAACTTCCGGACCTAAATAATTAACTAAAGCTAACATCAAAATAATAAGCAATTAATCGTCACATATTGTTCTGTGACGAGATCTGAAAAAATATATTATTATAATGTATATTATATATAATAAATCCATGTTTTTACCACCATCGATTTTAGCTGGACATGTATTTTGGGTGCCAAATGTTTAGGAGAATAGTTATGCCTGCAGCGTTTATAGAATATTTGTGTTAGGGAGTATAATTATTTCAATATCTTACTATTAACAAATACATGTCGTTGCGACCCATAAGTCTAGCTTAATAATCAACTCATCGTACAAAGTATGTAAGTATTTTACAAGAAAAAGTAGCAAGCGTGCGTTTATCGCGATGGCTTGGTCGGAGGCGAGGGAACAAAGCGCAGTGGCGGTAAGTACTGGCTCGTAATCTGCGTTCGGCGTCTAATAAATTAGATTGTGGTCGTAAACATGCGGCGGCCTCCTCGTCATCTGATACCGACTTTGTCTTGACCAGGTTCCACTGTCCGTTGCGATACGGCACGCGTTGTGCGCGCTTGGCAGAAATCTGTTAGATACGTACATATCATCACGCTGAGTCCCTCACGGTGTAGGCAGAGAGAATAGTGCGCTCATAATAATGTAATTGATTTCTATACAATTTAAAGTGCAGAAGAAATGCACAAATATCATATCTACCATTCAGTTGGATGGTTACGGGTATACAGAGAGAATATTTCAGTTAAAATTTAATTTAATTACACAGTCATTATAAAATTCAATATTTGATCGGTCATGACAACAATGGCGAAGCAGACACGAACGCGAACGAACAAGCATCTTATGTGACAGATGACTAAGTTTCTACAGTTCAGCGTAAATTATCTCGGATATAGTAGCGGACTCCTGATTCCACCTGCGTTTGTTAATGTTACACAAAGCGGGAGAAAATAAAACATATCCTATGACCTATTCCGGTCCATATCTCCCTGCAAAACTCTACATCTCTGTGCAAAAATTTCTCTTATTCCGTTCACGTTCTGGCATGATTGAGTAATAATTGTCCATCCATGCAAAATTTTACACTCAGGTGTCCTAAATGTATAGTTATTAGTGTATTTAAGAGCCAAGGTGGCCGAGGTTCGAGTAGTTGCCTGCGACACAAAGATCGCAAGTTCGAATCCCGACTGTACCAATGAGTTTTTCTAAACTTAAGTACAGTGATTAGTCACACCACGAGCTTAACGGTGAAGGAAAACATCGAGAGGAAACCTGCATACGTCTGAGAAGAAATTCATAGGCGTATGATTCGGCATCTGTCACTCTGGCGGAAAGTGGATGAGTGGGTACTGCCGATAGACAGCAGACGTATGTCGATAATAATATATATTATATTAGTAATGTATACAATATCTCTCGTCTCGTGCGTACACTGGAACTGTGTTACGGTGCTAAGGGCATCGACAGAAGCCCTATTCGCGGCTGCTGCCTCCAGCAGGTACATAGCAGTCATGTTGATCTATGACTGATCCAGCTCGCAGGCCGATGACCTAGGGGATACTTTGTGGCCTAGAATGGCCACCATATTTGAATATCATATACCCGCCATGGTGGTATATTGGTTTGCGAAGTCAGTCGCAGGTTGGACTCAATGAGTTACCGTTATGCAATATGAGCAATGTATGTATGAAGAGATTGACGAAAGTTAATGAGTCGAAATAACTCTGTAACTCTAGGAAATCTGGCGCTCTACTCTTTCTGTGCCATGTGAGGTACTCGGACCAGATACCAGATAAATCTATAGTCGGTGCATGTATTTGATGCCTAGTGCGAATATAGGTTTAGATGTACCCAACCCAAGCCCACACATCAAAAAAGAGGTTAGTGTTCGTTTTTCCTATTCCTCCAGGGACAAATGGTAACTAGAGTTGCCTCATCTCGATCGCTGTTCGGTACAAGCATTAGTGTATGCGCCTGCGCATAGCGTTATCCAATTAAAAGTGGTGTAATTACAGGCCGCCCTGTGAGTAATAGATGTTGTCCAATTGATCGATTTAGTGCGCCCGCGCATAGCGACACCTTCTACGCGAGCTGATTGATAATCTTGATAAAGGCAATGTACGTAGGGCGTAAAAAGTACTTTTAAAATTATAAAGTATTTTTTAAACTATAATGCTGTGCTTATTCATAAGCGGTTATCTGTACTAATATTATAAACAGGAAAGATTTGTATGTAAGCATGTTTGTAAGTATACTTGTAAGGAATTGGCTTGAAAAAAGTATTGGACTGATTTTAAAAATTCTTTCACCATTTTAATTCTACATTATCAGTGATTAATATAGGCTTTTTTAATTGCAAGAAAAAAATTTTTTTTTGCAAAAATGTTAAATTGATAATATATAAAATATATAAAATTAATGCAAAAAAAATTATGTCCACCCGTGCGAAGCCAGGACGGGCCGCTAGTCAAACAATAAAGGTGCTTGCAATATGTTATACCGGAGTTATATCAAAAACAATCGCACACATATCTTTACGCCGAGTATCTCATAATATAGGCAGAGAGTACTCTCTCTGCCTATATTATGAAAAATCTAATCTTACATTATAGTGACCACGTAAGGGATGGCCTATAATAGTGACCACGTATTGGATGGCCTATAATTAACGTCGATTAAAATAACCTTTAACGCCGCAGGCGAAACAAACATCCCAGTGATTTTACACACGCCTTTGAATTGCTTCTCAGACGTATGCAGGTTTTCTCTCGATGTTTTCCTTCACTGTAAAGCTCATCGTAAAATCACTGCACTTTAGTTTAGAATTCGCATTATTTGCGGCGTAGGTGACTATTCAAACCACTCGGCCACCACGGCTCAGCTTATCAACATATGTACATACATACATACATAGGTACATAATAAAGTCACGTCGAGCCTCTCAAGGTGTAGGGCAGTGTAAGGCAGAAGAAGTAGAGCGCCAGTTCTCTCAAATCCATATTATTAAGCAATGTTATTATTTATACACAAAGCAGAGGTTCAAAAAATGTTTAATTTAAATCTAATTTCTGCGAAGTGCACATACGAGTGATAGTTTAGAATGTTACAAAGTCAGATAAAATGCATTTGCGTCGTTTGTTTGTACGTACTGAGTTACATTACGCGTTTTTTGCCCGCTCTACGGGTTTTCACGGTTGAATGGATTACTCATAATTACAGAATGCGAGTAATGTACACTAATGCGGACCCCGTGACTATGCCTCTGTTATGATATCACTATTGAGCAGATTAAGTATCATAAACATGTTCTGTATATAGCCGTGGTGGCCGAGTCATTCGGTCGTAGTTGTCACACGGATTGCTAGATCCTTCGATTCGATTCGATTGAGTGATCCCGACTGTACCAATGAATTTTTCCGTACTTAGGTACAATTATTAGACACACCACGAGCTTTCGGTGAAGGAAAACATCGAGAGGAAACCTGCATACGTCTGAGAAGAAATTCAAAGACGTGTATATAGTCGTGCTGTACATACCCCTGCCTGCCCCTTCTTACTTCACATGTCTAATAAATTCACATGTTAAGGGAGGGAGGGCACATAAGGGAGGGAGGGCACAACGGTTAATTCCCGTTCAAATTCGGAGCAGCCCGACTGGTACCATTACCTCCGCCTTACAGAAGATCGCAGCTAAATGGCATTACCCTCGGGTGTGTCGTGTTCCTGTGGTGACTAAGGTCGCCAGGCTCCAAGAGGAAGCGGTGTGTCGGCAGCACAGGACCAGTGGTTCAATTCCGCCGTGGTGGTGACCAGGCGCGGCATGTCGGTGCGGTTGTTAGGGAGACCCGGTGAAACGGCTGTCCGCTGGCCGCCCGCATATAGTAGGGGTCCCGAACCCAGGGATCACATAATCTCCACCCTGGGAGGCTGACCCGCACATGTGTGTAAAGTCCTTGGTGTAGTGGTCGTGCCGGAGGAGGAGACCGGAGTGGACCCGGCCGCTGCATCAGGGGGGGATCGGGGGCCCTTCCGACTTCCGCTCCGGCAATCCGCACTACCTGTACATCACTGTGGCGGATTGAGACTGCGCTTTGTCATCGTTGTTGCCGACACAACGATTCCTCTTTTCCTTTTCAGCACCCTTAAAAATAAATAATGGCCAAATACAAAAATAGTAGATTTTTCTCAGCGGCCTCCCCATCCACATTAAAAATGGACTTTTGCAACATCAGGGGACTTCATTCTAACTTAAACGCAGTCCACCAACACCTTGAGACGACGCAGCCGACTCTGCTATTTCTGACGGAGACGCAGATATCCTGCCCCGATGATACATCGTACCTGAACTACCCCGGGTACAAGATGGAACACAATTTTGTGCGCCGCGCCGGGGTATGTATGTACTTCCGGGAGGATATTTGCTGTCGACGTCTCCACGGCCTTGAAGACAGAGACCTGTCAATTTTGTGGGTGCGCGTAGACTATGGTGGCAACACCCGAATCTACGCGTGCCTTTACAGGTCCCATAGCGGTGACACAGACACAGTTCGCCTATTTGAGCACCTGCAATCGACAACGGACAAAGTACTTGAGCAGTACCCCTCCGCGGAGTTGGTGGTTTTAGGAGATTTTAACGCTCACCATGTTGAGTGGCTTGGTTCTCTGACTGCGCTGGGAGGGCTGCTTACGAGCTTGCCCTGGCTTATGGCTTCTCGCAACTGGTACAGGAACCAACCAGAATACCTGATATCGAGGGCCATACAAGCTCCTTACTGGACCTTCTGCTGACCACGCGACCGGACAGCTATTCCATCTCGGTGGGTGCGCCGCTTGGCACATCCGACCACTGTCTGGTCCGGACGCAAGTGCCGTGCGCAAAGGCCGAAGTGCCCCGACCTCCGGGGCGGCGGCGCATGTGGCACTACAAGGCAGCAGACTGGGATGGATTGCGTGAGTTTTACGCATCGTACCCGTGGAGGCAGATCTGCTTTGCATCAGAAGATCCAGACCCCTGTGCAGCAGCCGTCGCTGAGACGATACTGGCGGGAATGGAATGCTACATTCCAAACTCGCTAGTAGCAACAGGGGTAAAGAAACAGCCGTGGTTTAATAAGCCCTGCAAGGAAGCTAAATTATCCAAGCAAGCCATGTATGAGGCGTGGACTACGGCTCGATCCGATCTGGACCCCAACATATCTGATGCAAAGCGGAAACTTAATGCTGCCTCGAGGCACTGTAAGCGAGCGATTGCCAGGGCGAAATTCGATTTCGTCAGCAGAATTGGTGAGAAACTCGCTAGCTACCCTTCTGGCAGCCGTGCTTTTTGGTCCCTTGCCAAGGCTGCTGAGGGAAACTTTTGCCAGTCGTCCCTACCACCACTCCGTAAGCCGGATGGTAACTTGGCCCACAGTGCCAAAGAGAAAGCGGATCTATTGGGCTCTCTCTTTGCCTCGAACTCGACTATGGATGACGGAGGCGCCACACCGCCAACTATCTTGCGGTGTGAGAACTCTATGCCGGAGATAAGCATAACCCAACGGGAGGTCCGGCGGGAGATGCTGTCTCTGGACGTCCATAAGTCGAGCGGGCCAGACGGTATTCCGGCAGTGGTGCTTAAGCAGTGTGCTCCTGAATTGTGTCCTGTTTTGACGCGCCTATTCGCGCTTTCCTACTCCACCCAAAAAGTCCCAACTTCGTGGAAGACCGCCCACGTGCACCCAGTGCCCAAAAAGGGCGATAGATCAGACCCATCAAATTATAGGCCGATCGCCATCACCTCCCTCCTCTCTAAAATTATGGAGCGAGTGATTAACACGCAACTCCTGCGATATCTAGAGGGTCACGGTTTGTTGAGTGACCAACAGTATGGCTTCCGCTACAGTCGCTCAACGGGTGACCTTCTAGTATATCTCACGCACCGTTGGTCACACGCCATTGAGAGTCAAGGTGAGGCATTAGCTGTTAGCTTGGATGTGGCGAAAGCGTTCGATCGGGTCTGGCATCGCGGTCTTCTATCGAAGCTTCCATCCTACGGACTGCCAGAGGGATTATGCAAATGGGTCGCCAGCTTTCTGTCCAGCAGATGCATAAGAGCCGTCGTTGACGGTAGCTGCTCAGAAAGCATGGACATTAATGCTGGAGTCCCGCAAGGCTCTGTGTTGTCCCCGACTCTGTTTCTTCTGCATATTAATGACATGCTTTCTATTGAAGGCATTCATTGCTATGCAGACGACAGCACTGGGGACACTTACTACACGGGCCGTGCTAATCTCCCTCGTTCCACTGTGGAGGAAAGTCGCGAACGACTTGTGTCTGAAATCGAGAGTACACTTCGCAGTGTCTCCGATTGGGGTCGACTAAACCTAGTCCACTTCAACCCCACTAAGACACAAGTGTGTGCGTTCACTGCTAAAAAAACTCCATTCGCTGTGGCTCCACAATTCCAGAACACTCCCCTGAACATCTCGGAGAGCATTAGGATCCTTGGGGTCGATATTTCTAGCGACGTTCAGTTCCGTGGTCATTTAGAGGACAAGGCTAAGCTGGCGTCGAGGAAGCTCGGTGTGCTCAACAGAGCTAAGCAGTACTTCACATCTTCACAAAGGCTGCAACTTTATAAGTCGCAAGTTCGGCCACATATGGAGTACTGCTGCCACCTGTGGGCTGGAGCCCCTGGATACCAGCTAGGGCCTTTTGACGCGGTTCAGAAACGCGCCGCTAGAATTGTCGATGATCCTTTGCTCACAAGCGGCTTGGAATCACTAAGTCTGAGGAGAGACTTTGCCTCCCTGTGTGTGTTCTACCGCTTGTATAACGGGGAGTGTTCAGCAGAATTGTTCGACATGATGCCCACTTCCACCTTCTACCATCGCACCTCTCGCCATCGACGGGGAATTCATCCCCATACCTTGGAACCACAAAGGTCTCGCACTGTGCGCTTCCAAAGGAGTTTTCTTCCGCGAACGCTCAGGCTGTGGAATGAGCTCCCCGTTGAGGTTTTCCCTGGAGAGTACAGCATGGAGTTCTTCAAGAAGGGTGTGAAAAGATTCCTGCAGGGTCGGCAACGCGCGAGTGATACCCCTGGTTTTGCAAGCGTCCATAGGCGGCGGTAACCGCTTACCATCAGGCGGACCGCATGCTTGTTTGCCACCCAAGTGGTATAAAAAAAAAAAAAAAAAAAAAATGTTAATGTTATGAGGTAGGAACATACATTATTCCAGTAATTACAAAGCGCACTACAATATTTCGTCATCCACATTCCCCGAGAGAGAGCCGTGGTGACCGAGTGGTTCGAGCAGTTGCGAGCAGCCTGCGACACAAAGATCGCAAGTTCGAATCCCGACTGTACCAATGAGTTTTTCTGAACTTAAGTACAGTGATTAGTCACACCACGAGCTTTACGGTGAAGGAAAACATCGTGAGGAAACCTGCATACGTCTGAGAAGAAATTCAAAGGCGTATGTATAGTCGTGCTTGAGTAACGGCGATGGACTCGCCATCTGTCACGTTGGCGCCTAATATACCTCTGGCGGAAAGTGGGTGTGTGGGTATTACCCATACACCTCTGCCTACCCCTTCGGGGACCCTTGTGGGAAGGCGTGAGGATATATATTATACATTCCCGGAGCAAATATTTACAATTATGTATTTAGTATGAAAATGCTCGGTGCATTCCTTAGATATAGATAAATGATAAGAAAAACTATTGCCAGTGTGCTGTATAAGCGCTATAAACGATGGGTTTTTGCAATAGGATAGTAGTAACCCAATGCAAATATAGATGAGCAAAGTCAAAGTCCGGAACATAGCGTGCTTATTCAAAGCGGACTCTGACCCTATGAGTACATGCCTAGTTTATTGTACCTAAAAATCATAGCATCATTTCTTTTATTTATACTCCACCGGTGGCAAACAAGCATGCGGTCAGCCGCCTATGGACGCTTGCAATACTGCGCTGCCGACCCGACCCGACCCTGCAGGAATGTTTTCACACCCTTCTTTAAGAACTCTATACTCTACGGTATAAGATACTCTATGATAAAAGATACCTATAGGGGTGGCAAAGATATCCTCGGTGTTGCGTTGCAAGCATCTATATTGGAGTTGGGACCCATGTTAACAAAACGTATTCGAATTTCTTCTCAAACGTGAGCACATAGCCTTTAGCCTTAAAAACGAGCTATCTAAGCTTATAACTTTTTATAATATTTATACATAAAGTTTAATTTAGATTAACTTAGGCTACCTAGATATCTGGGCCATGTTAGTCGAGTGGTATAAGATGTCAAAATATAGTATTTTCTAAATGTACCGCGACTTAACACACTCATTGCGGTGGAAGAATAGGAAGCCTATATATGTCTGAGGAGAAATTCAACGTATATGTAAAGTCATTGAGAAGGTGATTGACTTGACATCTGTCATGTTTCTTACATCAATGTGATGACATAAGGAATATTGTTGAACTACAACTCCGGGACTCTTAACTTAATCAATTTGACCAAAGTAATAAATAAATGGGG
>JACCPG010009773.1:0-27705 GCA_016069955.1 Drepana arcuata | reverse complement strand
TTTTTTTGCAGGCGGTATTTTTCTTTCATCTTTTCTTTCATACTCTCACTTGAGCTGGACATAGCCAAAATGTCTTGCCTTGCATCCTTCTTCTTTTTAACTTCTTCTTTCACTTCATCATCCCACCCACCATCGCCATTTTTGGTTGTCCGCCCTTTCGAAATGCCACAAACCTCTTTCGCGGCGCATAATATGCTGGACTTAAGGAACTGCCAACAAACATCGACACTCTCAAACACATCTTTCGGTGGACAGGCTAGCTGTTCAGATAACCTTTCTTGATATCTGTCTCTAATAGCCGCATCTTGAAGCCTCCAGCTTTTGATGCGGTCTGCGACTGCAGAACAGGGACCCCCAGCGCGGGATCGCCAGCCCGCGAACAGACCCCTTATCCTAGTTATAACTAGGAAGTGGTCTGTTCCCAGGTCAGCTCCCCTATACACCCTGGTGTCCATCACCTGTGTTCTGAGTCGCTGATCTATTAGAAACAGATCTATCATGCTTCGCTCATTTTTCCGTTCCCATGTATACTGATGAATCCTTTTGTGATCGAACATGGTGTTCGCCACAAAAAGGTCTCTCTCCATGCATACATCTAATATCAGCTTGCCTGCCTCGTTCACTCTCTTATCACCATACTTGCCGAGTACCGCCTCGTAATCCTTACGGGCTGTCCCGACCCATCCATTCAGATCACCACAAATAATCAGCTTTTCATTCCCTTCTTTCGTCTCTAGAACATTACTCACACATTCCCAGAACTTATTCAGGTCGCAAGTGTCCGCTGAGGCCACCGTAGCATACACCGCGACTAAAAATAGTCGGGTAAGGCCTATTTTAAAGCGAGCCCAAATAAGTCTGGGGCTCACCGCATCATAACTTATCATAGATTCTGCCAAGCGGCTGGATAGTAGAATTCCCACTCCCTGGCAGGCGTGCTCGGTGTTTGCCACTCCTGACCACAGCACTAAACTCCCGCCCGGGAGCTCGTCTACTCCACTACCCTTCCGCTTGGTTTCAGACAAGCACACAACATCTAACTCGCTCTCTGTCATAACATCGATCAATTCGTTCATCTTATCAGCCATACCCCCTCTTACATTCCATACACCCATCCTACACTCCACACTCCACTTCCCGCCGTGAGGCACTCCGCGTGATGGGTGGCGGTCCCCATCGCCGTACTGTGCAGAATTTTTCGCACCAGCGGGGACGGACTGGTGCGCGTCGCCTCGGGGGCACGCCCTAACAGCCGTCCGGCCAATGCGCATCGAGTGGAATTGCAGCCCTCTGGGCTGGCAGGAATCGCGACGTGCACGCTTCCACTGTGATCCCCTATTATTAATTAATAATTTCATCAATATTATATGAAAGGTCAAGGCCCTTACTAAAGTACGTAGGAGTATATAAACAAATAAGGTTGTTAAAGTGTCAGTTGAATAGAACCTCTTGTGCGGATCGGACACAGGGTTTGTCCATTAGCTTGATTACGGTCAAAATGTTCGCCCTCTGGGGCTTGCGGGTAGTCGTTTCCCATCTCTCCAAATGGACCTTACCAACTATTAAATTTCGTCTCTTGCTGATAATATGACATATAGGTGATAAAAAATTGATCTAGTGTCAATAGAAGTGGATAAATTGGAAAATTTATTACGTTTCTTGGAACTTAAAAGATGTTTGTTATTAAGAAGATCAAAGACATATACATACATATACCATATATCACCCCGAGTCCATCATAGAGTAGGCAGACAGAGTAGAGCGCCAGTTCTCTCTAGACTTACAGATGTCTTTCGCTTCATCCACGTTAATCAATCACTTCAAGTTCAAATACGTCGCTATTCGTATGTAATTACGAGTAAAAAGAAAAGGTGACACCTAATTTGGCACCTAGTTGGTACACCAATTGCTGGCATACAAGTTATTTATTCCACCTCAGCCTGTCACTTCATTGTTCATATGAGAAGGCGGAAAATGCAAAACAAAGGTTTTATTATTCTCACTAGCCCACCCACCCAGATTCGGTTAGGTACAGTAAAGCTTTCTATCATTGATTTCATAGCCAATATTGGGGATGAAACCCAACATGACAGATATAACATTTGATTATTTATTATTATCCCCGTTAGGGACTTGGCGTGATGATATGATGATGATGATGATGATGATTATTTATATTCTTTATTTACGCTAGAAGTGAGCAAGGTTTTGTTATTATTAAATCAAGAATTGATTGCCGAAACATAATAAGCCCGGTCTCAAATGCTTTCTTAACATAAAAAAATACTAAAATGGCTTGAATATTTACCTACCTACTTAACATTGCTTAGATAAAAAAGCAATGTTTCTAAATCTAGCATTAGCTGTCAAATTAGTAGGCACTAGATCTCAACTGCGTTACCTGTAATAAAAGAGGCCGAAGGAACTAGAATGGCTCAGAATTCTCGCAACAAAGGGGTAACTGTATAATGGAGAGTCAAATTGCTTAAATGTTCAAAGGAGATATTCTGCATAAATTAGAGCCGTGGTGGCCGAGTGATTCGAGCAGTTGTCTGCGACGCAAAGGTCGCAAGTTCGAATCCCGACTGTACCTATGAGTTTTTCTAAACTTAAGTACAGTGATTAGTCACACCACGAGCTTTACGGTGAAGGAAAACATCGAGAGGAAACCTGCATACGTCTGAGAAGAAATTCAATGGCGTATGTATAGTCGTGCTTGAGTAACGGCGATGGACTCGCCATCTGTCACGTTGGCACCTAATATACCACTGGCGGAAAGCGGGGGTGTGGGTATTACCTATACACCTCTGCCTACCCCTTCGGGGACCCTTGTGGGAAGGCGTGAGGATATATTTATATTTATTTAATATAATAAATTTATTATAATAATTTATTTATAATAATAATAATAATATAATATATCCTCACGCCTCATATTTATTTGCATAAACTAATATCCCACTAACATCAGTAACGTAAGCTTTTTGACTATGGATAATTATTTCCTATACCACTACGGGTAAAGCCAGCCCCATAAAAAGATTTTCTGCTCAAAGACGTTTGCAGCGCGTTGCCGACCGATCGATTTTGTATGAATTTGACACGAGCTTGAATCCACAAAAGAGACTGCTATATTGAACTATATAATCTACGGTTTAGGTGCCGGGGATACGAATGAGGCCAGTTAATAAAAAATATACTAAAAATCCAATCTGTATCTATCATACATTCACATTAACGTAAGGTGGTCTAAAAGCTTCGTATATTTATTTTACTTTGTGAATATAGTGCAAAAGTTTTTGTAGTATGCCATTAACTTGGCGAACTGTTGCGATGAAACAATCAATTTAGGAAAAAAAAAACAACTTTGTAAGTAGACTGTTTCAGACAAATTGAAAGAGATAATGTTAGTCTTTGCAATAAAATACACAAAACCATCAAAATAAATAGCATCTTAGATGGAAAGGAGAACTAAAATAGACGTTCAGAGATATAGATATTATTTTTACGTATATGGATATGTTCTAGATTTATGGCTTTCGCTAAAAGTATTTTCTTATAGCCTGCATATAGTTTACCTTCAATCCAAAATAGTGATATAACTTTGTATCCTCACGCCTTCCCATAAGGGTCCCCGAACGGGTAGGCAGATACCTGTATAGCTTTGGTGTAGATATATTTTTGGTGCCAACGTGACAGATGGCGAGTCCATCGCCGTTACTCAAGCACGACTCTACATTCGTCTTTGAATTTCTTCTCAAAGTATGCAGGTTTCCTCTCGATAGTTTTCCTTATAGTAAAGCTCGTGGTGTGACTAATCATTGTACTTAAGTTCAGAAAAGCTCATTTGTACACTCGGGATGTACAAAATTTGTAATAAATTACAAACATAATAAAGAACCAATTCTTATTTTGCGTGTTATAATGTAATCTCGTTTATAGATATTGGACCAGCTATAGAGTGAAGTAACAATTTTCATAATCTCTGGTAAGCAGGCTCATCATAAAACGATATCTTTCAAGTTTCTATCAGCGGTGAAGCAAGTGAAATTTTGTTCGACATGAATATACTGCAGTTCTTAAGGTAGATAAGAGAAGGATAGGTGCCATTATTCATGGGCATAGCTCGAGTTCTTTGCAACAGTTGCTTAGTGCTATGTTGGTTACTTCATATTCGAGATGAGGGCAAGTAACTGATGCTACTTCTTGTTTCCATCCGCCAGGACTGAGCAACGAAGTTTCAAAGTCATTAAAAAGCCGCGCATTTGTAAAACTTTATATTTACCTACTTGTAGCGAGAGGCGGGCAGTCTCTTAAATAGCAACATGTGTTAACGAGGGCAGGATTCGAGTAGGCTTGCCGCCGGATTAAAATAACCTTTCGCAATACCTTGTTATAAGTTAGAATTTCATTCATATATAAACACTGTGGACCGCGGCTTCTCTCTTCCGAAATTGTTTTTATTCGTGTTTTTCTTGTGGAATAAAATCAAAATCAAAATATTTTAAATAATAAAATGCCATCCCGAATACCTCACAAGTTAGAAAAAAAAGAGTAGAGCGCCAGTTCTGTCTAGACTTACCGGTCTCATTCACTACATCCACATTCATATTATTCGTATATGCTCGAGTACTTTTGACACTTACATTTCCATTTTTTTTTTTTTTTTTGTTTGATTTTATCGGTAGTTAGAACGTGGTCTTCCTCCGCCTCTTCTCTCATACACATTCGTATCGATTATCTATTTCGTTAACTTCTGCTCCTTCATTCTATCTATATATGTCCCAAACAAAATAGTTTTTTGGGTAAACACTACGTACTTAGTGACATTACAATATGACTAATACAAAGGTAAAGACATTGTACTTCCAAGTAATAAAATATTTTATATAGTGAAACGCTCTATATGCTTTTCTAGATAAGCTACGTTTCCATATTTTTCAATTAAAAATATCGTCGGGGCTTTGAAAAATAGACATACATTCCTCCAGGCACGCCCGCCTCTCGATAATTAATTATAATAGCTTCCTCTTCATCTGCTTCGAGTAGCTGCCGGAAGCAATTATTGATAGGTGAAAAACAATTACGGGATGCAAGCTGGTATGTTAATTAAGAAAGAAATTTACATAACTAATACTAATGTCCAGATGGCCGAAGCAAGTATTTGTAACTTAGGCTGTGATGTTCTATTTATTTATTTTTATATATATCCTCACGCCTTCCCACAAGGGTCCCCGAAGGGGTAGGCAAAGGTGTATTGGTAGGTTTATTTATATATCTATCTATATAAGTAAATATACCGTTATCATTGCTTAATTTTGGGCCATGTCAATTTGTGTGGAATTGTCCCAAGTTATTTATTGTATAATATACAAAACGGCCGGATAAAGGCTTAAAACATGAAATTGTACTTCAAATGGCGTGTCACTCACACGTGTCTCAGATTTTCATCTACAATCTGTCATCTGGAAGCCGGTGGCTACTTTGACTTGCTTACTGATCGCGATACTATACTGCACATATATGTATGAATATTAAGATTAAGACTCCATTGAGCCGTGGTGGCCGCGTGGTTCAAGTGGTACAAGTTTTCTGATCAGTGATATAGCAAAAATGACGAACTTTTTATGTGCATTCAGTTTTTTTATTGAATTTTTTTTCGGGACGCCAAATCGCCATCTGTAATTTTTATACTGAAATGTCTCCAGCAGCAATAGCATTATACATTACAATTCATCAGTATCTTCCTACTACCAATGTCTGAAACTACTCTGTAGTGCAAGCATGTGCACCGCCAAATAGTTTTGGCACAAATAAAAAATATTGTTGCCCGTAAATAGCGATTAACGTCACGGTCACCGAAAGACAAGCAATTTGATAATATTGAGCTGGAAATAAATGATACCAGATTCACATTTCGGACGTCGCTTGTATCAAAGGGTACCGCATAAATATTGACTTAAGCCCTAAACAATTTACCAACTCAGGCTACAAATATTTGCATATATTCGTTTGAAATGGTCATATTATAATATTAGCATGATTTATGTAACAAATCCTATAAAATTCAACTTTGGTGAGTTTAATTTTCTTCCGAATATAGACCAACAGTATGAATAGTCTCAATACATACAGATACACAATATATACACGCCTAGTCCTCCACGGGGAAAACAGACAAAGTACAGCACCTGTTCTATAGACTTCAGACGTATTTTGTCTCATCCACTTTCACCAGTTTCTTCATAATATATATTGGTGAGCCGGTTCCGATTATTTGCATTCGGATTGTATTTATTTAATGTATATATCAACATATATGTACACAAACCACAGTTACTTGGTCTTTCTTCATCCATACAATTATTTTGCTTATTGGATCTGTTTGAAATAAAATCCATCGATAGTTTTTTTATACATAATAATAATAATAAATTATTTATTTCGACCATCAGGGGCCATGGGTTAGTAGATTACATGTTTGAACTTAGCCTAGAGTTAGTAATTACATACACATCTTAAATATTAGACTTTGATTGTGTCAGTACATGCACCATTGCACAATGGTTCAGGTACTGACAATCAAACCTCTCAGCAAACATGCTCAGTATGCAGCTGGAGCTATCACGGACCCTGCGCACCAGAGATGTGCACCGTTTCCGCATAGTTGCACTGAAGCTGTCGACCCGCGACTCGGCAAACATCCCCGATGCGCTACAAAATTGCATGATGCATGTTCATGGGAACATCCTTAACGCATTATTATATTGTACACGCAAGGCGCTGTATTGCTTTTGCGTGTAATTGGCCCACAGGCTGCCCGTGTAGAACGATGTACAAAATGCTCTAAAGAGTGTAATTTTGACGCCTCTCGAACACCGAGCGAACCTGCGAGCCACCCTGTTTGCCCTGACAGATAAGGCCCTGCGCTCACGTTCTATGTCTGCATCGTCCTTCAGATCAGAGGTCACCAGATGGCCGAGGTACCTGACTTGTTCAACCATTCTTAATTGTGTACCATACAAGCGTATAGGTGGTATTCCATCGAAGTGTCTTTCTCTGACCTGAAAGACCATGCACTCACTCTTCTTAGTATTATATACTAAGCCATGGGATTGGGCATATCCTTCACAGATTTGAAGTAGTTTCATAAAACCACAGACCGACGCACTCAGCATAACCAACCAACTGATATTGTTAAGGCATACACCATCTATATGACAGCCGATATGGGTCCTGCTGATATCCTCGATAAGTTAATTCATATATAAGTTGAATAGCTTAGGCGAGGTCAATCTACCTTGCCTTACTCCACATTCCAACCCATATTCCTCAGAGTACCCACTCGACCATCTCACAGTGTTGACCTGGCTCTGATACCAAAATTGTAATATCCTAGTCAACTCCCCTGGTACTGATATCTTTTCAAGTTTCTTCCACAAAATATCATCACAACAAACCAAGTCAAATGCTTTTGACAGGTCGAGGAAACAGGCGTCCGCTGATCTGTGTAGTATTATGGCTGTCTCTGTAGAACGTCCTGATCTAAACCCAAATTGATTGTCATGGATATTTGTGTACTTGTCAAGTTGAGTGTTAAGCAAGCTGTCAAGGACCTTCGCTAAGATGGTAGCAGATCAAGCCTAAGAAATCGGCCTATAGTTATTTTTGTCACTAATGTCACAAGTTTTACTTTTTATAATTGGCACCACCACCTTTTTCATCATCTCAGTTGGTAAATATGAATGCCTTACAGCAAAGTTAAACAATGTAGCGAGCAAACGTGGCAAGTAACACCCAGCATACTTCAAGCTTATTTGTGTTATATGTATCTCAAATCTAGAAAATAAATCTTAGAAAAGTCTATATGAATTAGTTATTTTAGAAGCAACCATTTTGATTGTAATACTTTTTTATTAAATATTTACATAAACGTTTGCGAAATATGTTGTGAGTATTTTAAACGTATTGGATAATTATATTTATTGGTATTGTAAACATTACAGGTTTGCCAAGCCAGGGAACCAGGAGAGGGAGTAATCAGACATAACTGTCCGACTGTATTTGTTTCACTATACACCACTCCATATAACTCAAGAGGACATTTCAGTTTAATTGGCTTGGCAGAGGTGCATCGCATACTTCAAAAAGCTATGCGTATCTCTGAGTAACCATAGTGATTCAGAAGCTTGGATAGAATTAGCAACATGTGTATGAAGCATGTTACATAAAATATTTCCGAACCAAATCACGGACAAAGTAAGCGATACGATTCTAGGGGAACTCTATGAATAAAATTATCATTTTGCAGAATTGATTCTGGAACACAGTAAAATACTCGCACTATAAAGCCGGCTTATGAGTATCTGCCAATTTGCTCTGTATTATGTTTATGTAATTGGCCAGTGGATATTGCTTTTAGGGTAAACTGTATGAAGCGTGCAGCCAAATGGTGCTTCTGGGTACTGTTGTGTTGCTGCGGTGACTAATAACCTAAAGTAGTAGTATAGTAGCATGCTACCGTGCATGTAACGTGCTGGTAGGTCACATATGCTGCAACCACAGCAACTCTACTCAATATAAAATTAACAACAGCCTCTCTGCTCTGCAGCAGCAGCAACAGCAGCTCTGGTATCTGCGTATCATCAGAGGACCTTATGGTTTGCCAAGAAATTGTATTATACACGGTTAAATCTTTAACGATATATAATGAGCATATTAAAAACCTAAGTTAAACTAACTGAATCGGCCACGTATAGTTGAATCATATGGTACGTTGCCGAGGCTTCACTAAAACTAGCGATAAAGAACCCTATTCACAATTGTATGAAGTCCATATTTAGTTAATAAAACAACGTAGTCGGCAATGTCGCTGGTGAAACTATCGTTAGCAGTAACCTATTGAATAAATCTAATTGCGTGCCAGTTAATAGATCGCTGATGAGCGTCGTGACAGTGGCGGCAAATTAACCTTTTCGTTTACAAACGAATTGTAAGTCTTTAATAACGAGAACGAGACCGCCAAAGATAAAAAAATAAAGAGTATGTTCTTCTGGTTTATTAGCCAGAGCTCTTGGCTGTGCAGTTTCGGCTTGCAGTCACGGATTCGAATCAAAAGGAACGGCTTAGGTGAATTAAAGTTTATCAGGATATATATATTCCATACAATTTATACCCCGCGGTTTCATCCGCGTACATTTTATTTGAATAGTAGATGTTTTCCCTTTTGGCAAATTTCATCCAATTTCGTTCAGTAGTTTTTACGTGAAGCAAGAACAAACATCCTCACAAAATTTCGCATTTATAATGTTTGTAGGTATAAAGTAGGATATAAAGCATCGTAGAAAAAATATTTAAAGCTGCATCAAAATCCGTCCGTAGTTTTAGTTAGTAGACAACAACCATACACGACGTGGACTTAGTTAAATGTTTTTTTAATTAATTTATTTTTAATTTCTTTTATTTATTTATTCATACTAACATCTATCATTACAGGTTTCCCCAATGCGATAGTGTAGAACAAAATAATAAGGTCCATAAGTCACTTCACTACGGGTTCATGTGGCACTTGTCCGCGGAAGCGACGAAACACCACGTTCTGCGGCCAGAAGTCCTCGTCCATGGCAAGGTGCAGGTAGCACGTCGGCACGCGCACCACGAACGCCTTAAAGTTGACGTTGCGGCGCGACTCCAGCATCTGCACTCTCGGCCTGTACCTGAGCTTCCGTACTCCACTATGTCTTCCGCCTTTGTAGTGTAGTGTAAGCGGGAGACATAGACCAGAGTATTCGGCTGCGCTGCCCGCCGCAGCGGTTCTGGGTCGGGCGTGAGCGGCGCTTTTTCTTTTGCACCGTCACAAATTCGTCTTCGTCGTTAGCCCGTTGCGGAACCTTCTCAGGCTCGGGCTTCCTGGGGGAAGCAGCACGGATGCTGACCCCAGTGGCGCAGCCAATAATTCGACGAGGCTTATCTGGGACTGCAGGGACGGCTGGTCCAGGTTGACGCGCGACGCTGCAGGGAGGAGCTGCAGGGGCGGGGGGGCGGTGGCGCGAAGGTGAGGTGTGCGGGCGACGCATTCTGATGACGGAGTCGGTGACGACAAAACTGCCGATGCAAAACTTGCCGCCGATACATTGAGGCCGGAGAATCATTTATGTGAAAATAATCAGCGTAACATAGCTGCCATAAAAAGGCTGCCATACCTGTGCGTGGAGTTCTGGATAACTTACTCATTATAGGAACACAGAATGCAAGAGCTACTTCCTACGGTGTGATTTTCAGCGCATCTTGGGATACCTCTTGCCGCCACTGCATCGCTCAGTTTGTAACAAGTCACCAACTTGCCAGTGATAATGTTTTCTACATCCAGTATGGTACATATATGTACTCTCTTCTTAAAATCTAAGCCTTACAAACATAATTCTATTAAAATAATTTGGAAGCCTTTCCATGGAATATTGAATAGAAAACTTAAAGAGTAAGGCGATATCAATTATTAACTGAATCGAGTAACAAAGTAAAAGTTATACGACACCGAAACCAAAATCAAACAACATTTTCAATTTGGATCTGATGTAAGTTGATCGACAAATAGTGGAATCGACTGAGTTTCGTTTGAAAATACGTACACCTACCTTACCTACTGTATTTCGGCAGCTTGAAAATTGCCATCATATTTCAGTGTCAAAAGTGTCGGGCCAAATAACTTCCTTAGGTACCTACTCTCCAAGTTTATGCGATCAAATCACTCATTTTTGTTAACAACGCGAACATTTTTATAGTTCGCCCGTAAATGTAAGAATATTTCTACTTATTGGGGTATAAAAATGTGAGCAAGTTGAGTTGATAAATTACAGATCTTTACTGTAAATTGATAAGTTACATATATATCAATACAACAAAATATAAATAATGTATATATATATATATATACACATATGTATATATTATCCACCTACATGATTGTCTAGTTCCTATAGTGTGCTATGCTTTGCTTTGTTTGCTTAGGGTCAATTTGACCTTAGGGTGAAAATGTCGCAAAATATTCCATTATTTACAAGCTGTGCCCTAGGATACCCGCGTAAAATTAGATTTTATTGGTAGTTTTTTTCTAGATCTCTGTGCCAAATTGTATTCAATTCTGTTCAGTAGTTTTTACGTTAAAAGGGAACTAACATCCTCACAAACTTTCGTACATACAATATTTCTGATTAAGTAGTAGGATATCTTCATAATGTCCGACGAGAAAGACGGGGTTGTTACACTTCTACCTGCCCTTTTTAGGACCTATGAGGGAAAGCGTGAAGATATATAGAAGATAAATAACGATGCTATTTATCTTTTATATATCTTCTCGATAACGATACCCAAGGCGGTTAATAGAAAACACAATAAGTGAAGAAAATACTTTTTGCGTGAAATATATACCATAATGTCTCCCGGCAGATAACATTGAGTCACAAAAGTAGTTCACGTGTATTCAAGGAACAGAGGTGAACGTGTAAAAAGCCGAATTGGGAATTGGAACGTGGATTCTAGAAAATTGGTAGAGATGGTTGTAAAATTTCACGTCTTAAGATAATAATATCGGTTCCATTCAAATGGATATCTACGATGTGATAATAACGTCATACTTAAGATATTGATTGCGAAGTCTTTACTCTCAGAAACGTCTAACGAATTGAAACAAAAGACGGTCGTAGCATGTCAAAAGGCAATATGCTACTTCTTTATTATTTATTATTATATTTTATTAATTACGTATAATATTATTGCTTTATTTGGCACGGTCGTGTCTAAGCGAAATATATTGCTTAGTTTTGAGAACAAAAAAATGTTTTTTTAAATAATTACGTTCGTTTGGTGTCTTGTTACACTACACAATTATGTTGTCATAATAAATATACATTATTATATTATAAATATTAAATAGAAAGCAAGCAGGGCTTCCTATTTAATATATCTAAAGATTCCTTATACAAAGTCAATAGTGTCAGGAAAATAGTCCTTTATTAAAACGAACGCGTAATAACGTCCAAATAGGACAGCTGTGTCCTTAGGTCCGTAATGAAAGTTCAATATCAGTGACGTAGACAAAGCACTGTCATGATTGTCAAGTAATTGGTCTCATTTCTCTTCTGCACCCTTTTAAGGTTGATACTATAAGACGTGTGGGGTTGTTTTTAATTAACAATTTAATGTTTTTTTTTTTATGTTAAGTTAAACATCTCTGTCTGTCTCTAGTCTGTAGTAGTGCTTGGGGCACGATGACAAATTTACGATCGACCATGTTGACACCTAAAATACTTCAAAGAGAATGTGTAAATATAGACGTCTTCTTCAGAGATCTTTGTAGGATTGCGCGAAGATATGTATATATGATATTGACAACGTAATGCTTAAAAATAGTTTTTATTTAATAGTATGGACGTATGTAGGTTGTTTGTCGACAACACATTGTTTTGTGATGTCCAACTCAGTGATGTGAGATATCAAGACGTTCTTGTCTGTTAAGCCATTGGTGTGTGGTTGGTCTGAGGAGTAATTTGTGATAATGTCCGTGGCTACAGATAATGCCATCAACGATGACGTGCCCCACCAAGTTCTAGTCGAGGGGGTCGCGGGATTCGGGGACTATGACTCGAGTCTTTTAATTGTAGTGTGCGTGTGAACTCATAGGAATTCAGTGTGTACCGATAAAACTCAACATTAGTGGAAGGTTGCACACTTACACTATAAACTGTAAGGAAAAATAGTGGGGCGCGTCTTCGTGGATGACACGAAGCCTTCCGCAAACGTTCCTCTCACCACTTAGACTGACATACATGGACCGGTTACTGTAAATTTTTCTGCCATGCTGATTATATAAGATAGCTTCGCTTTAATGTTTGATAACCGACTTAGCCATACAAATAGTTAAATGAGACTGTAAGTTCTTTCATTTCATTGTACCTCCCTACCTACCTACCTCCTTAAAGTTTGGGAACGAAATTAAATTAGTTTTAGACCGACCGAATTTAGCCTACTTATATTTTTACTTGAAAAAAGGTCAGGTCAAGAGTACCCTAAACCGAAGAGCATGTATGAAGAGAATAATGAAAGTGGACGAAGCGAAAGAAGTATGTAAGGATCGTAGCAAATGGAAAGAAGTGGTCTCTGCCTACCCCTACGGGAAAGAGGCGTGATTATATGTATGTATGTATGTATATTTCAAGTGTGATAATTTGTGAAGATGTTTTTCTCTCTCACGCAAAATAGACTAAATTGAATCCGATTAAATTTAACATAGACTTAGATTATCAGATTAAAACAAAAAATAGATTTATTCCAGAAAAAGACAATTTTTCTGAAACAAAAGCTCATTTTTCTTTAACTAGTAATTGCGTTTAATTTGTACTACCTTTTGCTTACGGCTTTGCACTTATGTTAGTATAGTTTTTTTTTCCAATATACCATTTTACTCTTTCTGTAATACAGGCATCATGTTGAAATTTATTGAGTAAAGTAGGTCGAGTTGTTATGCCTAACGACTGCTTCAAAGTGATTTTTCTATTTCTTAGAAACAGCAATTTTCTTCTGGACAAAATTGACTTTTATGTACGTACCAACAATGTATGTGCCAAAATTCTTGATGATCGTTTGAGTAATTATGAACTAAAAACATACTAAAATACATTTTTTACATTTCAAAATCATAATCATCATCATATCATCAAGCCGAGTCCCTAACGGTGTAGGCAGAGAGTATAGAGCGCCAGTTCTGTCTAGTCTCTTCATACATGCTCGTCGGTTTCGTGTACTCTTGACGTTCAAAATCGTTTAAGTATTTATAATGTTACTTGAGGAAAAACAAATATGAAACGAATATCGTCATTGCTTTGTTTTATAGCGAGCCCCCATTACATATAAGTGCATGGACAGAGTTCAGTTGGTTACAATGCTTTACCGCACTATAACTATATACTAGCATAGTCTTGTGCGGTTTCTATTGAAATGTTCGCTTTGAACGATATCGTTTAATAATAGGTTAAATACCTACCTAATATCGTATTCAACTAGCACATATAAAGCATTCGAACCTCCCCGTAATAGAACTTTGTCAATTAATTGCTCTTTGACGGCAACTTCTATGAATTTCAATAAATCTACTGCTATCAATATTTCATTAAATCTAGAATAAAACGACTGGATCATAAATTTTGCACCCAGCGTATGTTCCTTTATTAAAATGCATTTATGAGACATATTGCCATATGTTAAAAATACTTTGTTTACGCTAACATAAATGTTAACAAATAACCCTCCCTGTACAATGTTGAGATGGGATGATTATATTGCAACTCATAAAAAAATTTAAAGGATTCGAGACTTTAAGAAAGCTCTCGGAACAAAGCTAAACTTTTTCGTAACTACTGGGCCATGTTATTGCAACATAGTCTTTTGATAAAATGTATTTAGTCTTTAAGACTCTAACGTTGAGAGAGGTAGGGCATAATGTGTTTCCCATTCGAATTTAGAGCTGCCCGACTAGGTCAGGACCTCCACTTTATAAAAGTCCGTAGCCAAATAACACTATTTTTATGTTCCTGCGCGATATATAAGGTTTACAAAAATGAGCTTTTTAGGAGGGGGAGATTTGTTTTACTGTGTTGCCTTATGCGATTAGTCCCATTATGCTGCTAATACAGTATACAGAGTAGCAACGCGCAAGTGACAGTTTGGTATCGTCAGCGTAAATATACTACCGTAACCGCTTCTCATCAGGGTGGTCCCCTGATGCCACTCTTATGGTATTAAAACAATCTATGAAATTATATAAGAATGCGTTGACGGTCAGTAAATAGATATCCCTGGTATTGTTTACGTCAATAGACCGTAACTGCTTACCATTTTGAATACTACTAAAGTGGCAAACAAGAAGCTTCGCATGACAGTAAGTAAAGTAAGGTTACCATCAAGTGGAATAGATGCCAATAATAATAAACCAAGAAATGAATAAGCGTGAAAAACGTATCTTCATTCTAACGGGTTTAGAAAATATCGGACTTTTATGTACAAGCTTTCTACAGGATACGAATTGAAATCCGCTTGGCGGATTTACACTTGATAAATAATAGAAAATGTACAGCTGGAATCATCTATTGCTGCGGTATTTCGAAATAAACGGTACTCCTTACAATAATAAGATAGATAACGTAGTAGATAATATCCCTGGTGTGGCAAGTATACTCTGCTTGCAATCAGTAGAAACGTTGCTTCTTTTCCAATTGTATTCTAAAACTGTATTCTAAAAATTCTTTTCTTAGCATGTATTTAAACACTCTGATTCCCCATTATTTATAGTTGGCTAAAACGTCTAATTAAAATACATAAAAAATACTCTCTAGCTAGAGAGACACTCACAAAAAGTACATAGCTTGTGGTTACGTGTATAAATTGATTTTTACAATAATAAATGCAATTTTTTTTTTATTATCAGCCATTCTCTATCAGTAAAAATTTGCATGATACATTAAAATAGGCTTAAAAGAGACACGAAACGTTTACTCTAGCATAATAACATAGCGGGTTAATTAGCAGTTTGATTTGCGATGGAATTATATCACGAACACAATTACAAAACAAACGAGATTTATTACGATAAATTCATTGGCCCCAATCAAATGCAATGCATTAAATTACATGAGTATTTAAAATATAAATGTTGTTATTGATCCAGCCCATTATTGTGATAAAGATCTTGAGTAATGGTGTATACTTTTAATTGTTTAGTACTTTAATAAGTTAATCATAATTTAATAATGTACATAATATGTATATACCATACGCATAGATAAGGCAGAAGGAGAGGAGCGGCAGGCTCTCCTAGTGATTAATACCTTATTCACGCATTTCCACAAGGATCCCCGAAAGCGTAGGCCAAAGTGTAAGTAGCAGTGGCGAAGCGTCCTTAGAACACGATTCCTACCGGCTTCCCTTGGCAGATTCGCGCTCATATACGACTATTCTATGTAGTCATAATATCGCAAGAGACATAATTACATTGCGCCCTTTGTAAGAATATTCTCCAATATGCTAGATACAAAAACGCAATGTATGTGAAATCGCGCAAACGCCCACATACACGATTTCACGTAGTAGGCGGCTGGGGAACTCGCTCATAATATTGGGAATTCAAATAGTCAAAATGTAGGCAATTCACGCACACATAGACATTACTACCACATCCAACCATTCGTCGATATAACAGCGATTATAAGCCGATCTCAGATAGCCTCCAATCTTTATTTGTTACGTGTTAAGGTTTCGTTTCGCTTGAAAAGTTTCCTCCAATCAGAGCAATTCAAGAGTCAAACAAATCAAAGTCAATCATTGACCTCACCTAGCCATTATTTCGCGCGTATTTGCACGGATTGTTTTGTTATGCTAATTTATCTATTGTAATATGTGATAAGCTTGATTGTGTTGTGGTATATGGTTTTAAAAAAACGAAATAAAAATAGTGAAATTTTACTTGCCAAGTGTTGTCACAGTGTTTGTTATGTTTCACCGTAAAGGTTTGTTTGTTTATTTTTGTTTCTTGTCGTCACGTAGTCTGTTAGGTGAGAAATGGCGGCGTTAATACAAATAGGTTGTTGTCTTACAGATTACCTATTAAATGAGTTAACTTCGTTCTCAAAACAATCTTTCGAAAATAAAAAATATATCATTAAACATGGACGGGCTCGTCCCGATATGAAAATTGATTATAGACGTAAGGATGGGTGTTTCAAACATTTTCACAGTTCTATGTATGATAAATACGATTGGATAACCGGCAGTTGAAAATTACATAAGTTATTTTGCTTTCCATGTCATGTCCATGTTATTTTGTTTTTCGGTTTGTAGTATAGAAAAATAAATACTGCGGTATTCCTGCTGGTATTTGTTTGTGATGATGATGCTGGCAAGTTAAGTTTCACTTATTTTAGTTCTTTTTTTGGCTGTGTACTTATAACCCCCGTGTGAGTGACGTGTGCTTTAAAACGGCTTTTTAAAGCCACTTTTATCATACTCGACATGCACTGTTCATATGATACCAGTAATGTCATGTATGATGAAGGTGGTGAACACTAACAACTGTACAGCAAGCATGTTCTGTCGCATGGAAAAATTGCATACAACGCAACGCAAGCACCATACATAACATTTCGCCGTAGTTTTGGGAGGTGAACTAACACACTAATATATGGTATGTAATTTATTGCATTTTTTTTTACAAGTTAAGATATGACGTTTTGCTTATTCACGCGTTAGCCATTTTTTTGGTCCGGCTTTACCTTTCTTTTTTTTCACCCCACGCCACTGGTAAGTAGTACCTACACCCACTTTCCGCCAGAGATATTTGAGGTACCAACGTGACAGAAGGCGAATCCATCAGTCCCAGTCAGTTCCTCGAACACGACTATACATACCTTACCTTCGAATGTCTTCTCAGACGTTTGCAGGTTTCCTCTCGATGATTTTCTTCTCCGTAAATCTAGTTGTGTGAATAATCACTGTATTTATGTTCAGAAAACTCATTGGGCAATCATTGTATTTCAGGCAACCACTCGAACTACTCGGTCATGCCGACATATACAGATACGTGTACCTCCATCGCTTCATTCATATTAATAATCCTCTTAATACATGCTGGCCAATTTCAAGTCCAAATGTTTCCGTCCTTGGGTGTACGATTGATTTAATCTAGTACAGTAGGTACAGTCCGCCGGGTTTGAATGTGCAATCAAACCTTTGAATTACATAAAAACCACTTGGCCATCACGGCTCTACGTTCAGTACATAACATAGGTAAACGTTTAATTATTAACAATACCAGCTTTATGTACATAAACAAGTCCCTTGTAGGAAATTAGAAACGCAAATTCTGTTTGCAGTATTCCTAGTTTTGTGTGATTTACGATGTTTGTTCAAGCGACGCTGTGTTTAATATCCCTCTCAAAGGTATATAGGTACGGTGTAAATTTATGTGAAGTACCCAACACAACCGATTTACACAAGCAGTTATTATTATACTTTAGCATATGTGAGTAGTCACATCGATAGAGAATTTATAAGCCAAACAATTGCTTAGGTAACTTTGTTAATCCAGCTTTTGCAAATTGGCTTGCAACCTTCCTATTTGAAGTCCCTAAGCGTTAATATACATTTGGAGACAAAATAGAAAAAAAGTTTAACCGTACATGTATCACGGCGGTACTAAAACATCTCCGCGCTTTACACCTCTGCCTACCCCTTTAAAGCCATGTGGAAAGGTGTGAAGACGAAAGGTTGCTTGATACGGAAATTCACCAAAATAAGTTGTGTGTAGTACAGCAGCTGCACGTGTGGCTTGAATGTTGCCATTACTCAGAACATCCGAACATTATTTTGAATATGTAATAACTACGTGAGAAATTGTCGGCCTCCTTTAGAAATCCCTTGAAAAGTTATACATGTATGAATTGACCTCGTGGCTTGAGCTCTTGTACGCTCGTAAAAAGCATGCAAAAAACTATCCGAAATCTGATGTGAGCTTCATCCATCATACTAGGTGACAGGGTTGAAGGCTTGTCGACCCTAATCGAACCCCATAAATATACACCTAAGTACTTAGAACACTATGTATGTACGCATAAGATTCAGTATTCCAAATCGTAGCGGTAAGTTATTCACGAGAACCGATTAATTCATTATCCATGTTTAATAAGAACATACATCAATGTGGTGCGGATTAAAACATATACGATTAAAGCAACCTTTATTTTCTTATAAAAATCAGTTATACATTGGTAGCTATAACATTTTGACGAAGTTGGAGTAATAAATATTAAAAAAAAAACAGAAAGTAGTGATGCAAATGTAGAACATTCATAAGACATATGACATAGTAGTTACGACGTACAAATTATATTCAGCAAACTTAATTTATTTGTATCTTCGCGCTACAAGGGAAGGGTCCCTGATAGCGTAGGCAAAGGTAGTACCCGCGCACTCATCTTGACTTAATATGATATATTTTAGATGTCAACGTAATAAAGCTCTCTGGTGTAAATAATCACTATACTTAAGTTCGGACACACTCAGTCATTGGTACAGTCGGGATAAGAACTTGCAGTCTTTGTGTTGCAAGCAACTTTTCGAATCATTCGGCCACCACGGCTTTAATTTAAATGAATATATTATTCGTTATTAATATTTTTCAAAATTAATACCTAATTTATTAATAAGCGTAGAGTCCCATAAAATGTGAATTTTCTCTTCTGTGACAGGAGGAATTTAAATATCTTACAGCTATTAAATAAACGAGCTTTACGGTGAAGGAAAACATCAAGAGGAAACCTGCATACGTCTGAGAAGGAATTCAAAGGCGTATGTATAGTCGTGCTTGAGTAACGGCGATGGACTCGCCATCTGTCACTGGCTGAAAGTGGGTGTGTGGGTATTACCTATATACCTCTGCCTACCCCTTCGGGGACCCTTGTGGGAAGGCGTGAGGATATATTATTATTATTTTATTAAATAAATGTTCTAGAAATAAATTGTTTTAGTATAGACTATTTATCAAGTCTACGTATTTTCTTTATGAATGTGAAGTGCCAAATAAGCATGAGGCCCACTTGATGCTAAACGTTTACCGCCACGTATTAAGGCATTGTTTGCATGCTACTAACTGCAAAAATCTTTTCACATTTTTTTTTTAAACTCCATGCTTTACTATCTAAAGAAATTAACAATTGTATTAGTAAAATAAGCTTTAATATCGATACGAATTAAATTAAATTTCAAACATAGCATCGAATTCCAATGCTAATCACAATATAATTATTTACTAACATGTTTTTTTATAGGAAGTGCAGAATATATTTGCGATACGATTGTCAATAGAGCTAATTGCAGTTTTAGGCATGTTAGTGAATCTAGTTGTAATAGTAGTTCAATTCTATTCAGTCCCCCCTTCACTTACGACTGATACGCCAACTGCTTTTTAAAGCGACCGCCATACTGAATGCCACAGAGCGTGTCTCATTTTTATTACTCATAAAAAATATAAGGGGGTAGAGGTGTGTAGGTAGTACCCACACACCCATTTTCCGCCAGAGATATATTTTAGGTGCCAACGTGACAGTTGGCGAGTCCATCACAATATTTCATCAATATAAAAAATTATCAGTAATTAAAGAGAGAATAGCTAAAATGTATAACCACGAAACTACCACGAAATTTTCACAGTATTTTTTAAGCATTTTAACAACGTGACACGTTTTTCATCACCTGTTCACGGCTTCTTGAGTTTCTTAAGCACGACTTCCAAAAACCAATCGGGTTATAGAATCTAAGCTGCAGTAACATAAATTAGAATCTCAAGTGTAGCGTTTATATTTGTTATGTAAATACTAGTAGTATAGTGGGTATTCAATTGTTATTCTTGGCAGGAACGCTACTGGCCGGTGCCATCAACTATCGGTTGAGTGGTTAGTCACGCCTCCTAGCCAGGCGTTACACAAACAACAATGGAAATTATTTGCTAACATTTTTTTCAGATAAGGGCAAACCCTCTTTTGCTTCCAGAGGATTCTGACTTTATTAGTCCTGATGCTGGGCGTGGATACGGATATCTGCATATCTTATTACGTACTATGTATTACGTACACAGCACTACTAGGTGGATGTAACTTAAATTTTGAGCTTAAGGTTCTGTGTCCTGCTTCCCATACGAATGTTCCAGGTTCTCAAACGTTACCGCCATCAGATGTATGTGTAATGAGGGTATGACATGCGCATTAACGACCTTTTAACCTACCTCTAATTATATTTGATTAACCGGTAAGAATAATCATTCAGAATATACAAGAAGCAATCTCATATTGCCAGCTATCTGCTTTCGGAATCTTTTATTTCTCATATTTTGTAGTCAAGCATGACAGTAAAATAGTTTTTTTATCTTGTGTAAATATAAATGAAGTGAACCGATATAATGTGGAATTTAAATGAATGGAATTGAATTTAAATTGAAATTGTGGAAAGAAACAGCATTAAATTACATTATAAAAGCGTTCCAGGTAAGCGAACGGAAAATGAATAGTTGTTTTAGACATTGACGTGCTTTGTGCTCAGATTTTTTCCAGGAATATCTTTAATATCTGATCCAGGTCTACCCTGAATTTCAGTGATTTTATTCTTTTACCACTGTTCTTCTGTGACCCGTGATAAGTTTTTCCTTTGTATACCCGTTAACTATGCTTTGTCTATAACAATGCAGTCATAAACGTATGATTTACTTTTGGCTCGAGGCTTTGATGTGTGGAAATATTCACATTTTGATAACTGATTTATTACATATTTTTAAAAATATTTCGTCCATTTCATTGCTTACAACGCATCACTAAATTTGAACTAAGTTAGAGCCGTGGTGCCTGGGTGATTCAAGTAGCTGTCTGGCAACACAAATATTGCAAGTTCAAATCTCGGCTGTATCAAAGCTCAGAATAAAAAAAAATACTGTGATTAGTCACATCACGAACTTTACAGTGTAAGAAAACATCGAGAGAAAACCTGTAAAAATTCAAAAGTTATGCATGGATTCGCCTTCTGTGACGTTGGCACCTAAAATATATCTCATGTGAAAAATGGGTCATACTTACACACCTCTGCTTACCCTTTTGGGGACCCTTGTAGGAAGGTGTAAAGCTAAACATATATATGTTTGTGATTCTCACGAGTTTAGTGGATGGAGACATTAAACGATGGCTATGTATTTTCACGTACATAAGTATCTCACAAGTTACCAGTAAACCAGCGTACATTATTCTAGATTTACTTAGTAAACTTCAGGGATAAGAGGGCATACAGATCCAAAGCTTAAGTAGCTCCGGAGATAAACATGTATGACAGATAGACTGATAGCGAGATCTTAAGGGTTCCCTCCCTTTCGTACTTTCGGTACAGAATTACGTACCTACAAAGTTTGTATGTAGGTAGAGACTAAGTACATACTCTCTTGAACATTGACTCTTGTTTTGATCTGACTTGGAAATATATTTTTGTTTTGTTCAGATAGTCCGTTTATTCATGATGAAGTGGAGGGCATATAGACGAATATTTATGAGATATTGAGCGAGGCAGTAAGCAGTTACGGGTGAAAACGCGGGGAACATCTATACAATTAAATTAAATGTTGTTAGACACTTTTATGGCATTCTTGAAGTACCATTGATAATCCGTAATATTGTTAACACAGTGCAGAAATATACCTGTCCTTGTACTGCGTAAATTATAACCAAATAAATTAGTCACGTAATGTGTATGCAATAATTTTGCCATGCAATACATTGTCGATTGCAATACCGTAAATCTTCAGACTTTGGAGTGTAATTGGCAAACGTGTATCTAAAGGGGGCGGCGGTAGGGGTTCCAGTCTCTGCTGGGAGGAAGGGACGTGCACACACTGTCATGTGTCAAACTGACTGTCCAATTGCTAAATGGATAGCTATAGTGTCCATTGACTGAGCCGATACACCCGCTGGGATGGCCTTAAATCGCTTCTAGAGCGATACAATGTAATCCATTCTCCATACTAGAATTGTCCGATGGCTTAGTCAGATGTCACGTGACTTCTTTGATTGATCGCACTATTATGTCTTGAAGTGAATAGAAGATTGGAATTTATAAATGTGAATATATATTTATGTTCTTTTGTCAACTATTTCGTTAAGTAACAAATTTCGCTCATAAAGGGGTAGAAAAGTAGAAAAATGTTATTTTATTTCCTCTAAAAGTGAAAATGAATTGAATGATAAATCCTTTAATTTTTATGTTAAATATTAATAGTTAATAAACTTTTAAAAATCAAATTTTCAAAATCACAATCAAAATATTTTTATTTCACATAGACTTTTTTTTTTTTTTTTTTTTTTTTTTTTTTTTTTTTTTTTTTTTTTTGTATTGTCTCTCGTAGCGTGAGTTCACTTTAGTACTAAGCAACACAGCTAAGGGCACCCCCTGTGGGGTACGAACCTCGGCTTAGGGCGTTGCTGGATCGCGAGCAAGGGAGCTGGGCTGGACTGGTAATTTTATTTATATATTATTTGGGGGCGGGATTTGCGCGTCTGGCTCAGCGCGGGCCGGCGTTTGCGGAGGAGGTCGGGGGGGAACATTACGGCTTATTCGCGTCGAGCCTCGCCGGCGAGGACGGAACAGTGGTCGGTTCTGTGTAGTGTTTGTATGTTTTTGTCGGGCGTCCTGGAGGACCGTTATGTCGTCATCCGGTTCGATGACGGCATGTTTTGGACGCCTTATCTTCGAGATAAGGGAAGGAGTGTATCGGGCGGCCGATACGACGAGGGGGTTGGGGTGATTTACAGCAGAATCGAAATGACGTTTGGACAGTTTTTTCAAAAACTGTTTTATAGTTGGGACTTTGAGGTCAACGTGGAGTTGACTATTACGCATGTACCACAGGGCACCTGTGGCTCTCCGGAGAAACCGGCTTTGGAGCACTTGCAGGGGGTTGAGTGTTGACTTGCTAGAGTGTGCGAACACTACACCCGCATATGTCATGATTGGTCGAATGCACGTCGTGTAAATCCTCACCTTGGATTTCAATGAGAGTTTACTTCGTGCATTCAACGTGCTGTGAAGTCTACCGAGCGCGAAGGCGGCTCGCGCGCGTACCGCCTTTACGTGGTGACGGAAAGAAAGGCGTTGATCGAGGATCACACCCAGGTATTTGGCTTTTTCTTCCCATGGAATGGGTTTGCCGAAGAGGGTGATTGGGGCTACCCGTGGGCGTTCGAGGCCTTTCCAGAATAGAATGGCTGCGCTTTTGGTGGGGTTCACTTCAATTCTCCATTTCCGGAACCACCGCCCCAGGGCTGTGACCGCGGATTGGAGATTGTCGTGAATTCCCTCGGGAGTTCTACCTTTGTAATAGATAGCCGTATCATCGGCGAATAGAGCGCTTTTAACTCGTCTATGGAGGGGAATGTCGCTGGTATAAAGCGTGAATAGGAGTGGTGAGAGCACAGAGCCTTGCGGGACTCCTGCTCGTATGGGATGGGGAGAAGAGAGTGTGCCCTCGACTCTGTAGCGGAAAGAGCGGTTAGACAAAAAGTCCCGTACTATGCGTACTAGACGGTCCGGCACGCCCAACTGGTACAGCTTGTATATTAAGCCGTTGTGCCAGACCTTGTCGAATGCCTTCGCCACGTCGAAGAGGAGCATACCCGTGGTAAAACCGAGTTGGAAGCCGTTACTGACGTCTTCCACTATACGGTGGACTTGTTGGACACAGGAGTGTTTGGTTCGAAAACCGAACTGTTGGTCAGGTATGACTTTCTTAGAGTCTGCAAAACTCTTTAATCTATTGTAAATAAGTCTCTCGTAAATCTTGCCAAGGACGTTGAGGAGACTGATGGGGCGATAACTGGAGGCTTCGATCTTGGGTTTCCCTGGCTTGGGAATACCTATAACCGTTGCACTTTTCCAGGATTGGGGGAAAAAGTTGTTGCTCAGTGCTGCATTGAAGATGGCAGTGAGCAAAACTATGAGATAAGGGGAGAAGAGTTTGATAACTCTGTTAGCGATCCCGTCGGGACCTGGGGCTTTCCTGGGGTGTAGATCCTTGATCACTTTCCGGACTTCGTCGACCGTGATTGGGGCGATGGGGTGGTCTGGGTTTTCAGAGGGTGGAAGAGATAGTTTGCTTTCGACCTCGGCGTCCACCTTCTTGAGGTGGCGCTGATCTACTGGCAAGGTGCTGGGCGTACATTGAGCCTCGAGACTGTCGGCCAGGCACTCGGACTTCTCGTCGTCGTCAAAGGCGGGCCCTTGATTTGGACGAGTGAGTGGAGGCATGGACGAGATTTTGTCTGATTTAAGTTTCCGTTGGAGATGCCAAAAGGCCAAGTGACTCGGTTCAAGTTCCCCTAGGAACTTGTTCCAGCGAGCGTCTCGCAGGTCTTTCATGCGGTATCTCAGCTTGCGCTGGAGTGACCTCAGAAAGGTGCGGTTCGCTTCAGTCGGGTGAGCTCTATGCGCTCGGAGGGCGGCGTTCTTTTCCGTCACTAGTTCACGCACGTCATCGGGAAGTTTCCAGCGATGGTCTTCCATCACCGGAACTTGTCGTGAACAGGAGTCCACGGCTGACTGTACGTGAGCTGTGAGGGAATCGACCGCCTTTTGAGTGTCGGCTGCCGACTCTATGAGGGGCGGGATACTATCTAAGTGAACAGATGAAGAGGACTTGAGGAGTTCCTCCAGTTTTCTCCAGTCTGTTATCTTTTTCTGAGGCGAGGGCTGACCTGAGTCCGGGGGGCCTAATCGGGGGGAGAGCGCTAAGGTCACAGGTCGGTGGTCGGAATCTAATTCGTCGTGCGACCTCAACGAGTGCAAACGAAGGTTTACATTCTTGAGGATCGCAATGTCTAGTACGTCTGGTCGGTGGTTGATATTCTCGGGGTAGTGGGTGGGGTGCATAGGCGCAATGACGTCAAATTGGAGGAGCCCGCTGAGGTCCTCCAATTGGCGTCCTCTGTTATTTCGTGAGTGGCTGTTCCAAGCATCGCTCTTGGCATTCAGGTCACCCGCGATAATAACCGAGCTACTAAGGTTGATGAGGGCTTTGATATCCGCTTTGATATCGGCCGTCGAGTTAACTGGGGAACAGTACGCAGAGACTATCGTGATCGGCTGATGGCCGGTCATTCCTAATCGACAGATTGAGGTCTCAATGTGGGAGAGGGTTGGCGGTTGGATCGGAATACAGTGCAGGGACCTCTTGTAATAGATCAAAGTACCACCGAGGGCGGATCGAGATCTATCATTGCGAACTACGCAGTAGTTTGCAATTCTAGGGTCTCGGTGTGATGGTTTCAAGAAGGTTTCCTGCACTAAGAAAACGTCGATATTGTTGTCGCGGAGGAACGCGGCGATCTCTTCCTTTTGGCTGTGAATGCCGTTGGCATTAAAGTAGCCAATTGAAAGTGATCGGGGTTTGATTCTGCTGCTTACGTTTGAGTCCATTATTGGTTGGACGAGAAGGTAGCCAGGGACTCTGATACATCGGCGTAGTCGCCGAGCACCTTGAGGAGGGCCAGAGGGTCCTTCCGGACGGCCCTGAGGCTTCGTGCCATCTCGTTAACCCGTGAGAGGTTGACGGTGGAGAAAAGATCCGCCAGGAATGCCATGTTGGCGGAGGTTTCAGAGGGGGAGGAAGTGTGCTGGACCGCCTGGGGTCTACGAGGGGGATAAGCAGCCTGGGGCTGGGGCTGTTGAGGTTTGGCGGTGGTGAGCGACTGCAGAGGTGTAATCTGCGGGCTCGGGGCCGCTGAGGGGACAGGGGGGGACGCTTGTGGGAGGGGTGGGAAGTCCCTCGGAGGGAGGGCCCTCCACGGGGAAGGTCGAGGTGGGGCGGGTTGCGCGGGGGGGGCGTTACGCCATTCGCGGGCCGCCGCCCTCTTGACCACGACCGGTCTGGGCTTGGGGGCTTTGGGACAGCCCCTGTAATTGGCCGGGTGGCCTTCCTGGCGGCAAAGTACGCAACTAGGGGGTGAATCGGCGAGTGTGCGGTCCTTAGGGCGCGAGCAGTCACTCGTCCCATGATCACCCAGGCACTTGACGCACCTGGGTTTCGCGTTGCAGTTACGAGAAGCGTGCCCGTATAGTTGACAGTTGTGACACTGTCCTATAGGGCCGCCCTTGTGGGGAGTTTCAACCCTTATGCCAGACAGGTGGCATAGGGTTTTAATCTTAAAGACGGCTTTGCCGTCGGGGGAGTTCTCGCAGATGGCGAGAACCATGTTAAATGCCTCTCCGGCATTTTGTCGGTGCATGCGATGCACCTCCTTCACCGCGACATTCTGAGCCTTCAGATCATCTTTGATCGACTCGGTATCGATTTCGCGTGGGACGCCGCGGATGACGACCCGGAGTAAACGGTCCTCCGGTAGGTCATAAGTGTGGTATTCCACACTTCTGGCCTGCAGGAGCTTGGTGAAGGCTCTGAATTCGGTCGAATTCGGGAGGTGCACCTTAATGCCTTCGGCTGTGGCCGTAGCACGGGTGAAGTTAATTTTGTTGGTTTTGCACCAACCAGAGATTTCCGTCCACTTGGACTTAGTGTGGACGAATACGGGGGGGCACGAGCGCTCCTTCGTCGAGGAGGGTCGCGTGGGTCGCGGGACGGGGGAGAGCCGGCTAGCCTGAGTGGCTTCGGCTTCCGGAGAGGCGATGGGGGCGGGGGAAGGGGGTGCCGGGGAGGGGGCTGCCGGGGAGGACTGTGCGGAGGGCACGGGCACGGTTTTGGGGGCTTTGGTCGGGGGGGAAGGTGAGGTTGAGGCCTCCTTCTTTTTAGCGCGTCTGGCACGCTTCTTGGAGCCCGTGACGGGCGTGAATTCGTCCGAGGAGCCCTCGGACGACTCAGATTGAAGTGACTCCATTTCGGAGTCTACGATGACAGAGTCGGGGGACAGGGGGGAGTCTTGAGACTTGTTGGCCTCATTGGTGACGTCAATGATAGCGCTCTTGTCGAGCGCTGCTGTTGCGTCGGCAGTGGAAGTACCCGCGATTACGTCGCGGGTGAATTCGTCAAATTGACGTCGGAGGGTGGGCGCGGTTTCTAAGAGCCGCGCGAGAAATGCCAGTGAGGCTTGGGGGTCCATACTTATGGACATGTCGTTGGGCGAG
>JACCPG010009772.1:0-76038 GCA_016069955.1 Drepana arcuata | reverse complement strand
ACCTACACACCCACTTCCGTAAGAGATATATTTTAGGTGCCAACGGATGGACTCGCCTGTCGCCATCTGATCGCCGTTACACAAGCATGACTATACATACATCTTTGAAATTCTTCTCAAGCATATGCAGGTTTCCTGTCGACGTTTTTCTTTATCGTAAAAGCTTGAATTGTGACTAATCACTGTACTTAAGTTCATAAAAAATTATTGGTACTCTCGGGAATCGAACTTGCAATCATTGTAGTGCAGGCCACCACGGCTCTTATGCATGTTATATTTTTGTTATATAAAGAAATAGACGATTACTTATAGATGATAATGCCTTACCTGGCTTATCCAAATCGCTAAGGAAATCCTCGGTGTCCGTATATGCAGCGGTATGGCCGAGCGCCAGTACAGTCAGCAGCGCCCACGCTCGCCCGGGGCCAGCCCACCGCGCCTTCATTGCTAACTTAGCACTGCATACCTACACTCACAATACACTTCTTCAACTGAATTCGCACTAGTTTCCTATCACAGAGCCCCGGTCGTGATCCTGCAACAAAGAGAAGGGTAGTTGTAGTACCTGGAGATCAGACTAGTCTACGCTGCAGAGGCAACGAAGATGAAATCTCTGAATAAGGTCGTTTCTCACACGTCGTCACTGTTACAATCGTGTCATCATCATCATAGAGGCATCATCGTAGGCAGAGAGTAATAGAGTAGTAGTACATTTGATATACGACCGTCTGGTCTAGTGGTTAGAGGTCCTGACTGCGAAACTTGAGGTCGCGGGTTCGAATCCCGTTGAGGGCGGATATTTGTGTGATGAACACGAATATTTGTACCTTAGTCTTGGATGTCCTATGTATTTAAGTATATATCTATCTATATAAGAAAATATATCGTTGTCTAGTTACCATAACACAAGCTTTGCTTAATTTGGGACTAGGTAAATGTGTGTGGATTTGTCCCAGGTATTTATTATTATTATTATTGTTATATTAATTTATCTCTCAATGTACTAATTTAATATAACTGAAATATAATATACTAATAAACTAAATAGATTAAATAATAAATATCTTGGGACCATTCCACACAAATTGGCATAACATATTAGGCTGGTGGTTGCAGTAACTAGTCAGCGATATATTTACTTATATAGATAGATATTATACATGAACACATAGCACATCTAAGAGTAAGGTTAAAAATCTCGTGAGCATCACACAAATATCTGCCCTTAGCGGGAATCGAAACTGCCACCTCAAGTTTGGCAGTCAGGAGCTTGTTAGAACAAGTTGGCCGTATTTTTTTTTTTTTATTAAATTCATGCATTGGTTAAATCCCCGAAACCGTGTCCAATAAAAAACGAATAAAGGCGACTACATTGCAACTGTGTGGGTCAATGAAGTCGATATTAATTATTAATAAAAAAAAATAAGTTTGTTTAAAAAAAACCGATATTGCCAGAAGTGAAATAAATGTATTTATAAAAGGAACGCATATTAGGCAGAACTAGAATTGTAAGCACGAAGACCACAGACGATTAAAAAAAAATTACGTCAAGGTACAAATAATCCTGTTCTCACATTTTAAGGTATTATACTCGTATTTAAGTAGCCGTGTGTGGAATAAAGCAAACATCAAAACAACAAAAAAAAACATTTCAACGAACTTCTTAGTAACAGAACTTCGATCGAAACTTTAGTAACAGTTCGAAAAGTAAACGTTATAAATATATAATGAATCACAAGGGAACTGAACCACGGAGGTTAATTAATTCGAAAATCGAAAGCGATTGGACTATTTTTGGAACCACATTCCTACCCATTTCAAATAGCAACCATAATGAGGTTACATTTTCATAGATTTTGACTTGTATACTTCACGCAATAGAATCGATTATCGGACGCTGTTAAATTGGTTCGATTTTCAAACAATATTTATGATTGCTTGTAATTAAAAATGTATTTGAACAAAAAAATACGGTGTTACAAGCGCTTAAGTAGGTGCTGGCTATTAAAATAGTTTACCTGTCGGCTTTGTCACATAGGTTTTTTTCTTTTAGTATACATACATACATATCATCACGCTGAGTCCCTAACGTGGTAGGCAGAGAGTATAGAGCGCCAGTTCTCTCTAGACTTACATACCTCTTTCTCTTCGTCCACATTCATCAGTCTCTTCATGCTCGTTGGTTTCGAGTACTCTTGACATTCCCGTCCTTGAGGTCCGATCGATTTGAACTAGGTAATTGGAACGTGCTCTTCCTCTGCCTCTTCTAATTTTTTCTTTAAATAAGGAATATACAATTTGTTATTTCATGTTAAGTCCTTGAAAATATTTTGAATTAGAATTGCCTATAATTATATCTGGTAAATGATAAACATGATATTGTATTATTTGCTGATGATACTTCTTTACTATTTAAGATAGACCGACAGAAACATGACTTTGACGATGTAAATAATGCTCTCTCTGACGTGGTTCGTTGGTTTAGTGCCAATAATTTGGTACTTAATGCTAGGAAAACGAAATGTATTAAATTTACAATGCCTAATGTGAAAAAGGTTTTAACTACCCCTATACTTATAAATACCGAGGAGTTGAACCTAGTGGATTCAACAGTCTTCCTTGGAGTCACATTGGATCACAGATTGCAATGGGGCCCCCACATTGATGGATTGGCGAATAGACTCAGCTCTGCAGCATTCGCGGTAAGAAAAATCAGACACTTGACTGATATCAACACAGCCCGTTTAGTTTATTTCGGCTATTTTCATAGTGTCATGTCTTACAGCATTCTTTTATGGGGTAATGCTGCAGACATTGATCTATTTTTGTGCTGCAGAAGCGGGCTATTCGTGCAATTTATAGCCTTAGACCTCGTGATTCTCTCAGAGAATTATTCAAAGAAATTGACATATTGACCGTGCCATGTCAATATATATTACAAAATGTGTTATATATTAGAAAGAACATTGTAAAATATAAGAAAAATAGCGACTTGCATATATTGAATACACGTAATAAAGATAAACTCCATGTACCTTCAGCTAGATTGCATAAAACTAGCAACTCATTTGTTGGGCAAGGTATACGCTTTTTTAATAAGCTACCGCAGAAAATAATTGAATTACCTTGTGTAGAGTTTAAAGCTGTCATTAAAAGTAAATTAATACAAAAAGCTTATTATACAATATCAGATTATTTGAATGATGGCCATACATGGCAATGAATTGCTCCTCTTATACAGAGTTTATATGTTATTTAATCTTTTTCTACCCCTACGTAAATGGGAACAAATGTTAAAAGAGAAAACCGGGGAGTTTGTTTCGCCGTTTCTTCTCCTGGCGGGTATTTTTCTTGGAAACGGTGGTAACTTTAGTTTTTGTTAAGTATATGACGTTCAATAAGTGTTCCCTGTGTCCCTTACGTTGAATAAAATATTTTGATTTGATTTGATTTGATTTGATATATTTAATTGCCTACAATTGTTGCTTGTAGGTTTGACCTGGTTATGGTTGATTGATGTGGAATGTAAGGCAAGATTAATTAAGATAAATAGGAACAAAAGAAAAAGAAAGGCAGGGACAAGAAAAACTCAGAAGAGTTATTATACTGCCCTGTATATATAATGCTCATTTTATTTGTCGTTAGTTAATTTGTAATAAAGGTATTTAGTTTATATTGAATATCTATTTATATAATAATGAATGTTTGTCTGTATGTCTTTTATAGAATTGTGAACGGCTGGGCCGATTTTATTGAAATTTTCTGTCTTTCTTCAGGTAGATTCGAGATTTTTTTTATACCACATGTGTGGCAAACAAGCATACGGCCCACCTGATAGGAAACGGTTACCGTAGCCTATTTACGCTGACGATACCGAAGTATAACTTGCGCGTTGCCACTCTGTGTTCGAAGAGTTATACTGTGTTGGCAGCATAATGGGAGTAATCCCTCTGCTGCCAACACAATATAACAATCCTCCCCCCTCCCTAAGGAGCTTATTACTGGAAACCTTATTCACCTCGTAATTTATGTTTAAAACGCGAGATAATGTTTCCAAAATCCTACAATCCAGAGATGTCAATAAATATTTATGAATACGTAATAATACCTGGGTTATTACCAATTGTAATATGGACACACAAAAGTAACTGGTAACAATTGAAACCAGTCATGCGACATTATTATATAACAAACTCGGAGTAAGTTTGTTCAGGACGTAAGTAAATACAAAGGGAAGCAAAGTAGACGGAGTTACTCATTAATATCTAAGACATAACATTCATGGACCATATTGTAAAATTTAAGAAAAATAGCGACTTGCATACTGTGAATACACGGAACAAAGATAAACTCCATGTTCCTACAGCTAGATTACACAAAACTAGGAACTCATTTGTCGGGCAAGGTATACGTTTTTTTAATAAGCTACCTCGGAAAATAATTGAATTACCTTTTGTAGAATTTAGAGCTGTCGTTAAAAGTAAATTAATTCAAAAGGCTTATTATACAACATCAGATTATTTGAATGATGGCCATGCATGGCAATGAATTGCTCCTCTTGTACAGAGTTTATAAATGTAACTTTAATCTTTCCTACTCCTATGTAAAAGGGAACAAATGTTAAAAAAGCAAACCGGGGAGTTTGTTTCGCCGTTTCTTCTCCTGGCAGGTATTTTTTCTTGGAAACGGTGGTAACTTTAGTCTATATTAAACGTGACGTTCAATAAGTGTTCCCTGTGTCCCTTACGTTGAATTTTTTTTTTTTTGACGTTAATCATTAAAATAACCTAAGATACTTGATAAAGTGTGTGCAAGAAGAGGCAGAGGACGACCACCTTACAATTACCCAGATCAAGTCGATCGGACGCGCAAGGACGGGAACGTCAAGAGTACTCGAAACCGACGAGCATGTGTGAAGGGACTGATGAATGTGGACGAAGCGAAAGAGGTAAGTAAGTCTAGAGAGAACTGGCGCTCTATACTCTCTGTCTACCCCGTTAGGGACTCGACGTGATGATATGTATGTATGTATGTAAGATGACTTGATGCTTCTCTAAATTAAATAAACAACAATTAGCAGTATTTATAAAAGACAGTTGTATAACACTACTTACAGAAAAACCCCAAATCGGTATCCCGAGGCAACGCGCCTAGAAGACTTGCAGCATTGCCACGCTGGATAGCAATGCTGATTGTCTGAGCGAGATATGTTCCAGCCCGCCTGTCACGAGAGGTCTCGACTATGTCACGAAAGACCTATTTAAAAAGATGGTGAGCCTCAGGTCACAGAGTGTTGATTTTGTTGGGGGTAATCTATCAATTAATCAATTAACACCCGACTGAAACAGCGAGGCATAGATAGTTATTATTATAAAGAAGAGGCCTAGGAAGACCACTCTCCAGCCACTTGGATCAAATCAATCTAACACTCGGTGAAAGTCAAGAGTACCGGCGATCATATATCTTGAGACTGATTAATATGATTGAAACGAAAGAGGTCTGTAAGCCTGGCAACTGGCGCTCTAATGTCTATCCTGTGAGGGTCACGACGTGATGATATATTAATGTAGGTATCGCGTAGTGGTTTCATTATGTAAAAACTGAGCTCTTACAGCCTCCGAAAACCTTCTCGTAACCCGGATCATTGGTAGCCCTTACATTTCTCAAAATAACTACGCCTAAGCTGTGGTCGGCGCCGTCAAATAGCGTGGTTTTACGAATAAAGTCTTTACCGTGCGTCCGCATTTGTATGCCGGGGGATCCACCGCGGCGTACCCTTGTCATTGCCAGCCTGTCACACGAGAAGGGTTAACTATATTTTTACACGCTTTCCTGATACCCTAATGAGTTTCTGGCCTGTTAAGTTATGAACATTCAAACGAGTAGTATTTTAAAGGCAATTAAACAAATGAAAGGCAATTAAATTAATTGTTTTTTGTTTCTTCACGCCTTCACACTAGGATTACCGTAAGTGTAGGCAGAGGTGCGTAGGTAGTAGCAACACACCGTCTTTCGGCCAAAGATATATTTTACATACCAACGTGACAGACGGCGAGTCCATGGTCGTTACTCAAGCACGACTTTACATACGTCTTGAAATTCCTTCTCAAACGTATTTAATTTCCCTCAAGGGGAAATAGGCATACTTTTGAGAAGAAATTCGAAACATTATACATATGTACATACACGTGCATACATACATATTATCATCACGCCAAGTAACGCCTGTCGGAAAAAGTGGGTTTGTGGGTCAGCATAATTTTGACCCACGACACACGTCACTAAATTCAATAATATATCCTCACGCCTTACCACAAGGGTCCCCGAAGGGGTTGGCAGAGGTATAATAGGTGCCAACGTGACAGATGGCGAGTCCATCGCCGTTACTCCAGCACGACTATACATACGCCTTCGAATTTCTTCAAGTTCTTAAGTTCAGAAAAACTCATTGGTACAGTCAGGATTCGAACTTGCGACCTTTGCGTCGCAGGCAACTGCTCGAACCACTCGGCCACCACGGCTATTATATATAAATTCAATAAAGTTAACATAATGTTAATCTTGTAAAAACCTTACTGTAACGTGAGAAATTAATTATTATTATGCGAGCACCCCACGAGAATGGAAGACAAAAAAATCTGAAGTACATCCAACATTGTAAGCTGAACTCTTCCCCAATAACAAAGAGGAATAATATTAGTATACATTAGGTAAGGTACAGAACTTCATTCTCATTCAAGAGGCGAGGAGCGAATTTTCCTCGCCGGTGTCCGTTCCTGCTTGTAGCACAGTATATTTGCAGATGCTATTCTATAATATTATTACCTACTAAAAAAAATATATTTACAGCACTGACTTTCGGACTAGGTAAGAGAGAGTAGAACGGCGTCCTCTATAGACTTACAAACTTTTCTCGCTTCATCGTTCAACATTCATCATTCGTCGGTCTATACTAACATTTCGAGTGGGCTATCGACTGCTCTAAAATTGATAAGCTGATTATCTTGTGCTTCAAATAAAACATATTGAGACTCACTGATACTTGGACAATTACAATATGTGAGTCTTCATTGGCCATAATTAGGTACATCAAGATAACTCGAAGCTCGACTTACATCGAATCTTACTCGAATACATACGCCATTGAATTTCTTCTCAGACGTATGCAGGTTTCCTCTCGATGTTTTCCTTCACCGTAATGCTCATGGTGTGACTAATCACTGTACTTAAGTTCAGAAAATCTCATTCGAACCACCGCAGATCTTTGTAACGAATTTTAAATTTTTATTATTAAGTTTTATTATTGTGCAGGTTTTTTATAAATAAAATAAATGTACCCTAATGAGTTAAGTTTAAAGATCTGACAAATATGGTTAAGTACTTAATCACATTTATAGACGTGAGTCGAGCTAAACTAAAATATCAGATATAATATAATATAATAATAATAAATAATATATCCTTACGCCTTCCCACAACGGTCCCCAAAGGGGTAGGCAGAGGTGTATAGGTAATACCCACACACCCACTTTCCGCCAGAGATAAATATGAGATACACTAGTAATATAACTATTGTGTATTTTTCATATGGACTTTCTACTATTATTCAATATAGCAAAATCATCAAAACTTCTTCGTATTAACGTTATAAATAGAATAATTTACAACAACCTGATGACATGCAAACACGTGTTCTTACATAGTACATAAACCACAACAGTAGCAGATGACCTAATCGATCTGTCACGTTGGCACTTAAAATATATCTCCGGCGAAATGTGGGTGTATTGGGTAAGCTGAGGTGGATAGGTTGTACTAACACGCCCACTTTCCGTCAGAGATGTTTTTATAGCATGGCTATTGACGTTGTATGAACGTTTTACATGTTATAACAATAAGGCTTTTGTTTTCATACCAGTATGTACTTTATGATAATTTACGACTTTTTACGATAACTAATAGATTTATGAACAGTTTATGACCAGTAACTCCTTTTAAACATAGTTATGCCTGTAATAGGAATTGCCTTTCCTTCGAAGTATTTCGTAAATTCAGTGTGTATAAAAAAAAATGTATACATAATAAAGATAGAACAAAACACTGTACGCTGCGCGTACTGTCCTTAAACTACTGCTTACATTTTTGTATTGTGGCAATTAGTTTATTGGTGTGTAAAAATGGAACTGGGTAAAATTACGGATGCTGAATGGACACTAGATCAAAATATTGTATCCGGTGATTAAGCCGTGACCACATATACATACAAACGTCTTTTCAATTTCTTATCAAACGTATGCAAGCAATATCACTGTAAAGCGCGTGGTGTGATTCATCACTGTATTTAAGTTAAGTTGACGAAACATATAGTGACAGACGAGGCTCGAATTTGTAATCCTTGCATTGCAGTCGACTACTTGAATCACTTGAGCACTTGAGCATTGGGGCTCAACGTGTATCCTATTTATATTATAAATACGAACGTTAACGAAAGTTGATGATTTTATAAATACAAGAAACATCTTGACAAACGATTAAGCCATACATTCAGAATCTAACGGAGTTTTTTTAACTTATGATTAATTTAAAACTAGAAACCCATGAAATCATGTTTCTGAGTGAGTATTACTCAACTTCGTTTAATTTTTAAATTTTTTGGTAAATTGTTTTATTGCATCATCATGTGAATACATTAACAACACCATTACTTCTAGAATACTACTATATTTCCACGTTTAATCTATTATATAAGTATTTAATTATACCTTTTCCACTATCACTAACGCCAGACCGACAAAAAGTTCACTGATTCAATTGGCTAGCGCAGGAAATTAGTATCCACTTTTTGCTAGAACCAGACCCTTCTAATTAATTACAAGGAACTTGGTAACTTTCTTATCGTTCCTTGAATGTCATTCATACGCTCTCAGATGCCGAATATGTTTTATATTCATTCTCATTCATGAATACAAAGTGATAACAAAGAAAAGAAAGATGATATAGAAAATATTGGTATAGTCGTGCTTGAGAAACGGTATACCACAAGGTTGGACAACGAGCATTCGGTCCGCCTTATGGTAAGCAGTTACCGTCGCATTACCGTTTATAACGAACAAGTTAAAAACAAAGTTGATAACTGCACCCTCATTATATCTATCTGTCTTTATCCCAGTGCTAGGTATAAACCGCCTCATCCAGGTCTTCCTACCGTGTCGTGAAGATATTCGTACGTGTCCTCATGTTTTTCTTTAAAAAAGCATGATTCTTGATGTAACAAATATGTAAGGATCGTATGAAGTGAAAAGAAGTGGTCTCTGCCTACCCCTACGGGAAAGCGGCGTGGTTATATATATGTATGATTCTTATTTTGAATTTAAACACTTCCTTTTAATTATAGGCCTCCAAAGAAAAGCTTTCATCGGAAGTAGTTTAATATTCCACAAACGCCTTAACCCACAAACTTTTAAACTCGAAACGAAACCAAAACATCGACACCGCCGGAACGAAGCCAATTAATTATACATACATTAAAACGTTCAGCAAACCGTCTTCCAGTAGTTGGTTTCACATAAAGTAACACCAACTAGCATAATTACCACATAAATTATGTAAGCACATGAATATCTCAGCGAGGATCTGTGTCTGTTTAAAATGTTCCGAGTAATCGCTGGAAAGAGCTGGAACGATTGGATGTTTCGCAGATTTTGGGAACATTTTGTGGCTTTAATATATTGTGTAGCTTCCTCAGACATATATATTAATCCATTAAGGAAAAACTAATGCTTAGGTTTGAGCAGAGGAGGCTTCTGCTCAAACCTTAACCAGTATGTGAAACACAGATATTGTATACATCAAATTTCTGTCTCCCCGCTTGGGCCCGGTATAGTAAAAAACGACATGGTGAAAACAAAACATATGTATATATATATATCGGAAAAGTAGCTTTGAAAAATTTCCTGCTAGAATCGGTTCAGCCGCTATGCCGTGAAAGAGCATCATACATTATAATATAAGAACTGAATTTTTCAGGATAAAAGAAAAGTAGCCTGTGTCCTATTCCTAGGTATAAGCTATCACCATTTCAACTTTCAGCCAAATTGGTTCAGCCGTTTGACCGTGAAAGAACCGCAAACATCCAAACTTACAAACTTTCACATCTATAATATTAGTAAGATACTAAACTATAACTTAAAACAACCCTGCCACGTTTAATCATCAAATAATATTTATAACTAGCTGTCCCGCCCAGCTTCGCTCGGGTGAAAAAGTTTAATTGCCCGTAACACGATCGCAGCGCCATCTATCGGGTCCAATTGTAAATCTAAACCATTCTCGAATCCACCTTAAGACACACAGAATGGGATAGCTTCGCCCGGGTGAAAAAGTAAAATTCCTGAAACTCGATCGCAGCGCCACCTATCGGGTCCAATTTAATATAGCCTATGTTCACCGGAGATAGTGTAGCTTCCCAACAGTGAAAGATTTTTTCAAATCGGTCCAGTAGTTTTTGAGCTTATTCATTACAACCAAACAAACAAACAAAGTTTTCCTCTTTATAATATTAGTGTAGATATGTAAATAAAGTAGTTGACATATAAATCTTTGCATGGAACAAAAAGAACATTAGTCACCCGTATTCATGGCGTAAACAAAAAACGCCCACGAGTCCGTACCATTAAACTCTTGATTTGGCAAACAGTTCACCGAATAAAAATTGTACTAAGACTGCAGAAATATCTGGGTCGCGCGAAGACAAATGGTGTAATCCTCTTTATCGCGACGAATAAAGTCACAACGATAGCAGAGGAAAAGATTTTAAAAGAACATAATTTACAAAGGGCCCTAGAAACCCTTCCTAACTGAAGCTGGCGAATAATTTCACTGGCGCGCATGTCCTTTGCAGCCGTATAAACGACGCGCCCACATCAAATCCCTGCGTGTATAATGAATTAGGGTTTTCACTCCGCTGTACTTATTTTTATAATGAAACAAAATATTGTTGTACACGTACATATTATATTAAAAGTACGATGCAGATTACATATATAAAGAGCCGTAATGGTCAGTGGTCAAAAAAAGCCATCTGTTACGTCAGGAGTGCCGGCTCAAACCCTATTGACTGTGCAAATAACTTTTTTTGAACTTGCGAGTAAGTACAATTAATCACCAAGAGCTGTAGGGTGAAGGAAAACGTAGAGAGGAAACCTGCATATGTTTTGCAATAAAATCAATGACGTTAGTATAGTTGCGCTTGGAAAACGCGATGGACTCGCGATCTGTCATGCTTGCAAAAAAAAGTTGAATATTCATACATAGCCAGTTCTCTTTAAATCGTATATCTCCGGCGAAAAGAAGTTGTGGTACTACACATGTCTGCCTACCCTTCCAGAGACAAGTCGGAAGCAGTAAAGAAGTATGCCTTCAAACTTTCTCACAAAGCCCCGGAGTGGTAGGCAGAGGATTTACAATACTCTTTACCAATGTATTCGTGAATATTCATTTGCGAATTTAACTTTTAAATTGTAATACTGAATATTCCTTAGTTCCTCTTAAATAGTGAATACAGTTCGAAAAAAAGCACACCACGATTTTATTTTCTACTATTTTGTTTTCAAGAAAACCCTACATCGCCGCTGAAAAAGTAGCCCGGAAAATGTGGCTTGAGGGTAGAGTATAAATCATCTTGTTTCAATTACGGCACACTTACCCACTCGGTAAGAAAAGGGTTCTGTATCTTACATTGATATAAATCATGCACGAACGACGCTATCGCGCCCATTATCTATCAAGGTATTTTTATTTATACTCAGGAACCCGCACTTATGGAATTTAATAGTGCTACTATCAAGGTTACTCACTTTTCTTGGGATTCCATACAGGAAATTCACTTGAGGTTATTATCAGGTATATTTCGAAGAAACATTCACGATTAATTATCTATAATATATCTTCACAGCTTCCATAAGGGTCCCCAAAAGGGTAGGCAGAGTTGTAGGTTGTGCCCTATACATTCTCTTTTCGCGGGAGATATATTTTTAGGTGCTTGCGTGTCAGATGGTGAGTCCATCGTAGTTACTCAATTACGACAATAAATACGTCTTTAAATTACTATTCAAACGAATGCAAGTTTCCTCTCGATGTCTTCCTTCACCGTTAAGCTCATGGTGTGACTAATCACTTATAAAACGTGCACGGTTCGGGTTGGTCGTTTCCATGGAGAAGAACCGGCAAGAAAGTCCATGATCACTCTTTTCAAATAATTTGGTATACAATAACAATGTCGTCAATGTCACTCAGGGTGAATGTAGCTCTCCAATGGTGAAAGAATTTATCAAATCGGTACAGTACTTTTTGAGCCAATTAGTTAGAGACATACTTACAAAATGTAGATTATAAAATTACGCCATAGAACTCGGAGTGTATTTTTTTGTATAAACATTTTAGATAAATCACTTAGGGAGCACGTCCATCCTACAACAAGCAGCGTTAAACACAAAAAGGTATGTAAATTTTTGATAAAATAATATTTGATTTGAAAGTTTTATAAAACACTTTCCACCAATAAAATATTCATAGCTCATGAAAGCACTTCCTAAAAATCTCGAGAAATTCTAAGTGAATTCCACAGTACACCGAATGGTTGATTTATTTAACTATAGAACAGGACTTTCGTGAGCCGAAAGGTAAATACCGTCGACCGCCCACCCCGATTGAGATTAAAAAAGTTTTCGAGCCCTGTGGCTTCGTCCAAAAAATATTAATGAAATTCTCTAGAAACCACGCTCGTTGACCGAAAGGAAGGAAGTTCATCAAAGTGTTTTCTCTGTTGCGGATAGGCAATTAAGAATTTCAATTTTCAGTGGCTTTCTGAAGGTTTGTGCCCTAGTGGTCGTACGGGTGATTAGACACGGGTTCTTATTGTGGGGCTTTCATTGTAACACTGGCTGGTAAATTGATCATTATTATCGTTTCGGAAGGATGTTTAAAAGTAACCATCACAAATTGTCTAAAAATACCAAATCATTAATAGTAATATTAATATTATCGCGCCTTCCCACAAGGGTCCCCGAAGGGGTAGACAGAGGTGTATAGGAACTACCCACACAACCAGTATCCGCCAGAGATATACTTTAGTTCCCAACGTCACAAATGACGCGTCCATACGATGTTTTCCTTCAACAATGTTTTTCTTCAAAAGAAAAACTCATTGGTACAGTCGGGATTCGAACTCGAACCATTCGGTCACCAATCATTAATTATACCAAATCTTTGACACTAGCTATGCCGCGCGATTTTACCAACGGTCTCTTCATATTAATGTTTACAGCTCGACTCCCCGATGAATCTACGAGAGGCTTGGCTTAGTTAGAAATATGTTACAAAAGAAAAATCTGGACAAATACGAGTACTTTGCCTATATTTCTAATTTATGAGCTACGTTGTTAAATGCCCCTTTTTTAAATTGAGCAACAATCTCTTCCATACAATTTTCTAGAATAGTTAAACATCGTTAGAAGTAAAAAAGCCCTGAAACCCTAAAAGGGGGCCTTCTTTTGAGGACCTTTAATTTCACGGTCAAAAGCCAAAATATAACATACTGAAAATATATATCAAAGAGCTTCGTTCGAGACCGTCAAGACATGTTGTCGAAAAGCAAATCAAGAGACACCGTGCAAGAAATTTCGCAAGAAAAATCAAAGCTATCTCGCGATTGAAACACTAAATATTATCATCCCTCGGGGAACATTCCGGGAAAAAGGTCGACGTCGGACCTCGCAGTCAAACTAGAAAGGATTTTGATAAGACCGTTTATTGCGGATACGTAAGGAGGGACCACAGATGTATTTTTTGAGAGATAGGCCCTCAAATGGATGGATTTCCATGAGTATGGCTGTCGTTACTATAGATTTTGTTCGATTCTAGGAAATGAGTCCCATATTTGTAACACGGCTCGGTTCAGGATTTAGGACTCATAATTCCACGTAAAAAATACAATTAAACATGGACAATTTCAGAAGCATTTAAATAATAAATGTATATGCGTATCAAGTAGGTACCTAATTAAATAATTTTTCTATTATAAAAAGCAATTAAAGTTCGTATAAAGATTTTTTTCATTTAACATATAGCTTTATGTTAAAGTAAAGCATTGAGAAGAAACCTGTGCTGAGGTCAAAGTAGAATTAGTAATTAAAGACTTAGTGTATAGCCGTGCTTGAGAAACGACGATACGAACTCGTTGTCTGGCACCTGTCTGGGACGTTTCCGCCAGGGCCGCCGTAAGCGGGCGTGCAAGGCGTGCACCGCACGCGGGCGGCACGTCCAGGGGGGCGGCAAATCGGGCGGGCGACTCATACCTAATTCTAGTCATTGTACCCCTGACCGGTCGACTCCTACGCAGAAGGCGCGCATAGGATACCAACTTGGGGCGCCTGCAGCGGGCTAGCCGGTCACCGGCTAGGTAGCGCGCGACCAATAGGCAATTTATATATTTTTTTTTATTTTTTACAATCATAATTAAGCGCAAAAGATTACAAGGTGGCGAAGCAATCACGGAGGAAACACATTTATGATTAAGAGGTAAAAAAATCTATTATGTTTGGTAATTTCTCTTATTTGAATTACTAGGCTGTTAAATGTTGAATAAAAGCTTATTAATTATACATCAAAATTAATGCAGATTCTAAAAATATATAGTTTCCGTAACCCCGTATCTCATATTAAAATATTTTTTCTCTTTTACAAAACCTCCCAAAGAGGATTATGAGAAGATTTAATTGGTTTCTCCGATCACCAGTTCCACGGGTGAAGGTCTATTAAATTTTGTTAAGGATTAATTTTCACAATTAAATCTCAACATTCAAAATTTCGCAAATGTAAAGGCAAGAAGAGTTACCCTCATTCACGCCAGTTGATTTGTGAATATCGTAATTGAGGATTCGATCTAAGATCGTTACTCCGCACATTTTTTTAAGAGATCGCATCTCAACTGCATTCAAGCTTCCTATGACATACCCAGGATTCGCTGCCATACAATTAAGTATGCACCAATATCGCATGGTGGACAGCAACTCGATAATTTACTTATCGCGCGAGCTGTACCATTGTTTGACCCCCCGTCTTCACATCAAACCAGGATGACATCTCACTGTTAACCCCAACGCACGCCTTGCTATCCCTATAGAGTGATTTCACGGCATGCAGTAGGGAACTGCTCACTCCATATCCAGGCAACACGTCCCAGAGTTCCTTTCGTGCGACTCTATCAAATGCCTTCTCTAAGTCGACGAAAGCGCGGAAAACTTTCTGGTTAACATCCAAAAACCTTTCCGCGATTCCGCGAAGCGAGAAGGGAGAACCTTGGGATTCCCAGAGAAACCTTTCGGATCGCACTTGCATTCTGATCCTGACGATCAGAATGCAAGAGCAATGCAAGATAAAATTTATAAAAATACATATGTTACTTAAAATAAATGTTTTATCTTGGTTGTTGTTTTTTCCCCACCATAATGAGAAAACATTGTTTATCCTTTTTTGACAAAACTCAAGAGTAAGTAGGCATAGGGCGGCATAATCGGTATTGCACGCGGGCGACGAAACAGCTAGCGGCGGGCCTGGTTTCCGCCTAAATATATCTCCGCAAATTTTGCCTACCTTCGTGAGAAAGGTGTGAAAATGGGGATTAATTTAACAAAAACAATGATTTCTGCAAGAATTCAATGGAATAAAATATTCGTACACAAAGAAACATAGATAAAAAAGGAATAAACATTCGGAGCTAACAATTAATACTAAACCTTTATGTTTAGTGTTTGTAATTAAGTACCAGGCGACTATGAACATCAAGGAAATGTACTAGATGGTAAAACTCCCGACAAAAACGCCCGAAAACTGATCACGTCCTTAACCTGTAAACACATACGAACCGTAAAAGCGTCCCATTCTGAAAGCTTATACGCCCGCGTTAAAAGCCGCGGCCACGCCATTGAAATTCGAGTGCGACATAAAATGGTGCGTAAATTTTGCTGTACTAATGCTTAGACACTCCGTCGTATTGGAGTCGAATGGTTCACTGTGTTTTTATTGAGGATACTTTGCAAGGCTGCGAATGGGAGTTACTAAAATTCAGATACGGCCAATGACGTGGCTCAAAGTGCTTTCGCTGCTCTAAGGGTCTATTTATATTAGACGTTACAAGTACATACGTTACGTAAGCCATTCAGCTGGTCCTTCCAGTTCATTTACCTTCCTGATGTTAGGTAACTATAGTCGAAATGACATTTGCCATCCGTACGAGCGTTATCGACATTTTTCTATCAGATGGACGTCACTTAGGTCATAAAAACATGGTAGTTGGTGTTTCTCACCTTCACAAGGTTCCCCGAAGGGGTAAAAAGATAAAACTTGATTAAAGTATAATGTAGCATATTAACAACTCGATAGAATTTAGATATATTAAAGGAAACTTAATGTAAATTGTTAAAACTTAAGATATTACAGGACTCCATTTCGTCGAAAAGTATGATTTGATTCAATTGAGATATTTTTCAAGTGCCACTCCCACTGAAGGAGATGTCGTTAACGTTTCTTGTTATATAATATCAAATGTTCAATATCGCTTTCATCTTGTCTCATCAATTATGACATATCTAATTTCGTACTTTATGTGTTCAATTGAGTGAACTCCAGAACGATCTTCAGCGAATTATACTGTATTTAGGCCGCGGTGGCTGAGTGCCTCGAGTAGTCGTCTACAACGACTGTACCAATGAGTTCTTCTGTACAGTGTATGAAGTGCTTTGTTAAACCATGAGCTTTACGGTGAAGGAAAACATTGAAAGGAAACCTGCATACGTCTAAGAAAAAATTACAGACTTAGGTATGTATAGACGTGCTTGAGTAAGGCAATGGATTCGCCGTCTGTCGCGTTGGCTCCTAAGCTAATCTCTGAAATATGAGCGTGGGTATTACTAGACACTAGTGTAAAACTCGTGGTGGGGCTAACCACTGTACTTTCAGAAAAATAATTGTTACAGTTGGGATTTGAACTTGCAACCATTGTTTTGCAGGTGACAAGTCGAACTACTTGGCCACTGCTGAAACATCTTCTAGAAGAGCCATAATAACACAATTGTGTCTCATAAAGTATAGAGTCAAAGAGGTTGCACTGGACAGCAGGAAGGAATTGCATCAGAGAAGCCGACAAGTGGAGTGAAATGATGATGATGAGGATAGGATCTTCAAGCTTCATCTGACCTATTATCATTCAAATTCACTCTTGTATTGTAGTAGGGCTATGTACAACGCGGTTATTAAAATAGAGTGGATCAACGGGAAAAGGTTAGGCAACAATAAAAAAAAAGGTAAAGAGGTAAAGATCCGGCAGTCTTTGTGTAGTGGTCGGTCCTCTTTTGTTTCTACACCCTTTGTTCAGCGCGGCTCCGCTCCGGATACTTTCAATAGGAACGATTTTTCAGTTGGAAAAGCAAGTGAAATTTATGTTGATGTCAACCAAAGCCGAAAACTTGCTATTGATTTTTGATAAACTTTCATTACGTAACTTTGATGGAAATTTGTTTTAAGTTTCCGAAATCTAACGAAGACGCTTTCTATTCGTGTCCTGGGAGCAGAAGACATTGTACTAATATAACATTACATAATTGTATAGCCATTAAGATGCGTTATTCTGTATGTTAAGGTCCCTGTATGCGGAATGTCTCAGAAAAAAAAGTATCTTCTAGAAGTTGTCAGTTATTGTCCGTACTGTCAGAAAATATTCTTAAGACGAAGAAGAAAGTTTCTAGCTCCACATAATAATATATAATATATCCTCACGCCGTCCCACAAGGGTCCCCGAAGGGGTAGGCAGAGGTGTATAGGTAATACCCACACACCCACTTTCCGCCAGAGGTATATTAGGTGCCAACGTGACAGATGGCGAGTCCATCGCCGTTTCTCCAACACGACTATACATACTCCTTTGAATTTCTTCTCACACGTATGCAGGTTTCCTCTCGATGTTTTCCTTCACCGTTAAGCTCGTGGTGTGACTAATCACTGTACTTAAGTTCAGAAAAACTCATTGGTACAGTCGGACACAGTCGGACACACAGTGGTACAATCGGTACCGGATATGTGTTTTCAGTGACAACAACACACGTTTTAGTATTCTTTTTCAAATATTCCAAATATTAAGCAATGTTATCAAACTCATGAAGGTCAAACTCATTGCTAAAGTTGGTATTCGAATATGCATTATTTCTCCTGTAGACGACCACTCGAACCACTCGGCCACCGCGGCATTTAATACCTTATTGGTTCCAATAAGACAAATTAATTATAACATTCCGTGAACGCGTACATCTTCAGAGCAAACAAGAAGTTGAAAATAAGGCGACAGTAACTGAAGGAATTCTAATAAAACATTAATAAGGAACGCTGCCGTCTCGAAAAACTTCTCAGAAGAAACAAGTTCCTGTTTCATTAGGCTAAGCTTTGTATCAATACTTAATTTCCTCTGTCATGAAATTTTTCAGACTTAATCTGAAAATATCTTTGAGAGCATACACAATATTTTTATTCTTTAAGCATTCCCTGGAATTGAACCAATGTCCAGCGAAAAGTCGTCTCTTTATAAGTTATTTTTGCATGAATGCTATATATTTAGAGAGCCATGGCCGAGGGCTTTGCGTAGTCATACAACGCGGAGATTGCAAGTTCAATTCGCGCCTGTGCCGATCAGTTTTCCTGAACTTAGCTGCTGTGATTAATCACACCGTGAACTTTACGTAGAAGAAAAACATAGAGAAAAAGCCTTCACATGTTTCAGTAGATGTTCAAAGACGTATGTATAGGCGCGTTTGAGAAAAGGCGATGGAATTGCCATTAGTCATCTTGGCGCCTAATCTCCACAGAAAAGAGGATGGTGTTACTCTTGAGACCCCCTTAGGGTTATTATTAGTCATCTTGGCGCCTAATCTCCACAGAAAAGAGGATGGTGTTACTCTTGAGACCCCCTTAGGGTTATTATTGGTTAAAACTCTGTACTAGTTTGTTTTTTTTGCCTACCCATTTATGGCAGCCAATCAATTTCACTCCATACGTACAAATGCGACCCCTGTGCCCTATACAGATGGAAGGCACAAACTATTTGATTTCGTCTGTACACTGCAAACAACCTAAACGAATATTCAAAGGTATTCTTCAAAGACCCTTCAACTCGTTTCTCGCTTGTGAGACGTATCGTAATGAGTTTTGTTGGATTCTATCAAAAGTTGTTTGAATTTCAATAAATATGAATTGTTACATAAGAACGTATGTAGTGAATCTTTGGATTCTTACATTATTAACACGGATTTATCTCGTTTCTTAAGTGAACTGAATCAATTGATTGCTTTATATATTGTTTAAACAAATAAATAATAATAATAATACTCACGCCTTCCCACAAGGATCCCCGAAGGGGTAGGCAGAGGTGTATAGGTTGTTCCCACACACCTACTTTCCGCCAGAGATATATTTTAGGTGCCAACGTGACAGATGGCGAGTCCATTACCGTTACTCAAGCACGACTATACATACGCCTTTGAATAGCTTCTCAGACATATACAGGTAACCTCTAGATATCTTCGTGGACCGTAAAGCTAGTGGTGTGATTAATCACTGTACTTAAGTTAAAAAAACTCATGTGTACAATCAGAGTTCAAATAAGTATTTTAAGAATTTGCCTTTTCGTGCTACGTGGTCACGGTTCCTCTATGAAAATATATCACCAGTTCAGTGACCTTTCCAGAAACAATGCGTTGTGTAGAACAGTAGGGCGTTAATTTACAGAAGAATGGGGTTCATTTTTGGGCCGTGTCATGAGTTAAAAGGGTTCAAAAAATGTGAAAGGAAAACTCTGGTACCAGGCCATCATAATGCGTGGGCTAAACCGCTGTGGTAGATACTTATATCCAATCAATACGAAAGGTCAATTAACAGAGGACAATGGACCTTGATTACTTGACGATGAAAAAGATATTGAGGTAGTTGCAAATTACACTGGGATTCTTTGTATATAGCAGATACGAGAAATTTATTAACTTACGCCAAGTATATAATGTTAACATAAAAATAACATACACACCGTTAGAGCACACCAATGAGATCAACATGTATGAAGAAACTGATGAAGATGGGGACGAAGAGAAAGAGGTGTGTAAGTCTAGGGAGAACTGGCTGTCTATACTCTCTGTCTGCCACGTTAGAGACTCGGTGTGATGATTGGTATGTATGTATGTAATAAAAATATATATTAAATCTTCACGCATTCCCACAAGGGTCCCCGAAGGGTAGTACCCACACACCCGCTTTCCGCCAGTGATATATTATTATTTTATAGGTGCCAACGTGACAGATGGCGAGTCAATTGCCGCTACTCAAGCACGACTGTGCTGTATACAGAATGATTTCCTCTCGATGATTTCTTTCACCGTAAAGCTCGTGGTCACTAATCACTGAACTTAAATTCAGAAAACTCAATGGTACAATCGGCATTCGAACTTTTAACCTTTGCGTTGCAGGCCACCAGTAGAACCACTCGGCCACCACGATTATCTATGACGACCGTCTGGTCTAGTGGTTAGTGCTCCTGACTGCGAAACTTGAGGTCGCGGGTTCGAATCCTGCTGAGGGCAGATATTTGTGTGATGAACACGAATATTTGTACCTTAGTCTTGGATGTCCTATGTATTTAAGTATATATCTATCTATATAAGTAAATAGATCGTTGTCTAGTTACCATAACACAAGCTTTGCTCGGGACTAGTTCAGTTTGTGTGGAATTGTCCCAGGTATTTATTATCTATATGCTAAACTAGCTGTCCCGCCCAGCTTCGCCCGGGTGAAAAGTAAAATTTTCTAAACACGATCGCAGCGCCACCTATCTGGTCCAATTGTGATGTAAGCTATCCTATCTTTTAAGTTGGATCAAACTGCACACGGTGTGCAAATTTGATTGAAATCGGTTAAGTAGTTTAGGAGCCCATCGCGGACAAACAACGTGACACGTAATTTATATATATTAAGATTGTGTGTAAGCAACCATTACTGCAATAAATACATTTGAATTTGAACTTTGTATAATTTCAGCTGCATGCTGCTTTGTTATTGCAGATGTCATTATTCTTTTTTGCAATTTGCATTCGAGTACTGAGCTATTTTCCGTCAGCTATTTTCATTGCATCGCCCTTAGATGAAAATTCTTTGTAATTTATATGAAAGGATGTTTCAAATACAAATCCGACGAGCATGTATGAAGAGACTGTTGAATGTGGACAAAGCGAATGAGGTATGGAAGTCAAGAGAGAACTGGCGCTCTATACTCCCTGCCTACTCAGTTAGGGACTCGGCATGTTGTAATGATATGTATGTATGTACAAATCCGAGCATGATTTTCAACATTTCAATTCAAGGCCGTGCAGACTAGCCATCTGTCACGTAGGCACCTAAATATATCTCCTATGAAAAAAGGGTCTCTACTACTACTTCGAGGACCCTTGTGGGAAGGAGTGAAAGTATATTTATCTTCTTATCTTCTTCTGTGCGTGTGAAATTTTCTGTGTGCCTTCAGGTGGATTCGAAATTGGTTTAGATTCAGAATTAGACGTGATGTTTGAAATTTTTTTTTTCACCCCAGCGAAGCTGAGCTGGACAACTAGTAAATATAAATAATTATGTACTTCGCGGTTCCATCTAAAATTTCGCTATAACCTCCATGCCAAAGTTCATCCAATTCGAGCCGTTCTAACGTGATTGCATCACGAAAATCTCACTAACTTTCACATTTATAATGTTAGCAGGATATAATATCCTGTCAAGCTTCCTTAGCTCCTCAGGGGGTTCGTTTAGCTGTGGTGGTTTACTTAGCAATTCCTGGAACTTTTTTCATACCACAAAGGTGGCACTCCACCTGATGATAAGCGGTCACCGCCGCCAATGGACGAATGCAGTACCAGGGGTATCATTGCGCGTTGCCGACCCTGCAGGAATATTTTCAAACCGTTCTTTAAAGAACTCTGTGCTGTACTTTCCAGGGAAACTCAACGGGAAGAGCATGACACATCCTGAGCGGAGGAAGCTCCATTGTACCTTGACAATACAAAAAAAACTACACTGACACCAATGAGGTTGCTTCACGACTGTTAAGCCCAAATATGGCCATTAAGGTCATCATATCATTATGTATGCGAGCAACACCAGCTGCTGGCTCGCTAAACCATATACAGGGTCATTGATACTCTTTATTGATCCGGAATGAATAATAAAATGGTTTTTAATTTACACCAAAAACCGTTTTTTTATGCATTAACATGTGTATTAACATAGTTTATCAATTACTTTAATAGTTATAGGGTCTGATACATACATATATTTAAATATTATATCTTGGGACAGTATGATATAATATCGTATTTTGGATACAAGTCTGTCAATGCAGTTTTCTGATATTCCTTACAAAACATAAAAGTATATATATCTATACAACTCAAAGGTGACTGACTGATATAGTTACCTATCTATCAACGCACAGTCCAAACCACTGGACGGATCGGGCTGAAATTTGGCATACAGATAGATGTTATGACGTAGGCATCCTCTAAGAAAGGATTTTGATTAATTCTACCACCAAGGGGATAAAAGAGGGGATGAAAGTTTGTATTGAACTTTGTCAATTTTAAACCGATCGGGCTGAGACTTTGCATGCATAAAGCTACTATGACGTAGGCATTCCCTATACACACATACGTCCAAAATAAATAAAAAAATACTGCGCAGTCACTATCCCACGCGGACGAAGTCGCGGGCACAGCTAGTGTAGATATATAAACCTACAGCGGACTATATTCTAAGTGGTAACGTGCGAGACGGCGAGTTTATCGACGTGTCTCAAGCACGACTATGTACATACGTTTTTGAGTTTCTTCTCAAACGTATGTATGTATTCCGATTTCCTCTCAATATTTTCCTTCACCGTAAAGCTCGTGGTATGATTAATCACTGTAAGCACAACTTTGCTTATTAACCACGCCAATGCAACAGTTATGAGTCCCACTATAAGCAAAGCGAGCCTTCTGCTGATCCCGGGGACTAATCCATACTCGAAACTACAAACAACAAATTTGTCTAATTAAGTCGCCGGTCCGGCAGACATAAGTAATTCAGTTTTTGCGGTCCTATCGCCGGGTTCGACCGTTGTCAAACGCGGACCACTGCTCCTATGTACAATGTACGGGGATAATTGTATGTATTTGAGATATGAGGGTTGCTTCGCGTTTTCCTAGACCGTGTTTGATTGATTTTTAGCTTAATTTGTACCGATAAATAGTTAGTATATTAGACACGTGACATTATGAAAAAGGAAACGTACATACATACATACATATCATCACGCACAGTCTCTTCATACATGCTCGTCTGCCCACACTTTTGCTTTGTATATCTGTTTCGTCAACCTTTCTCACTCATCCTCTCTATATGTCCAAACCAACATAACATGCCTTCATCTACAATCAAGCCCTCATTCACGCCAGATAATGATTTAAACGCTTGATCTGTCACGTTGGCACTTAAAACATCTCCAGCCAAAACATGGTGATGCTTCTACCTACCCCTTAAAAGTCCTGTTAAAAGCCGTAAGAATCTTTCGCCAAAGTAAGCAAGCAAGTCTACCTGATAGCCAAAACCTGTGGTCTTTAGAACTTAAGTGATGTAGACTTCTACACGTCTGCCTTCCCTTTTAGGGACTTGTGGGGTGGCGGGAAGATATAGATTATTATAATTATTCATATTCGTCGTTAAATTTTATTATATAATCATTTTTGTGTTGAATTATTATCGAAGAATGTAAATGAGAAAAATGCAAATCAAATGTGGAGATTTTTTTTTTTTAAATACTTGGTAGTAAAAAACACACATCATCCATCTTGTGATATCATCAATCATTGTCCATATTTACCCATAAGAGTTTCGGCGGAAATATTAATGCTTAACCACGACGCGCGTGACAGACGGCGACTCTGTCACGCGCTGTCAGCTCCAATTATATATGTCTTCGAGTTTCCCCTTTGGAGCTTTACGCTAAATGAAAATATTATGTTCACCAACCACAAAGGTATTGTACTGCGGGGCTCCAAAGGAGTTTCCTATCGTGAACGCTCAGACTATGGAATGAGCTCCCCGTTGAGGTTTTCCCTGGAGAGTACAGCATGGAGTTCTACAAGAAGGGTGAGAAAAGATTGTCTTGCAACCTGCCGACCTGCAGGGTCGCAATGATGTTGCAAGCGTCCATAGGCGGCGGTAACCGCTTACCATCAGGCGGACCGCAAGGTAGCTTACCAATCGTGTCGTACAAAGAGAGAACTCGAAACCGGCAAGCAGGTATGAAGAGACTGATGTATGTAGATGAAGCGAAAGAGGCTAGTAACTTATAATAAATAAAGAAAAACCTTCCACTGCCTACCCCATGAGGTACTACTTAATAAATATTTTAAGACTTTCTCACTACATTTCCCTTAACCATCGGTAAGAAAGGTGCTTCCTCTGCCTATCCTGTTAAAGAGTATATTTCGAGAATCGAACTGGTTTCTATATTTCCCTACTTTCCCATCAATTGAATGAATCATCGTCATTGATGGTAAGTAAGTATGCAAATAACGCAATAAGAAGAAAGCAGATCGGCATTCGGCCCCGAAAGGGGAACTTAAACTATCTCCCTAAACCGCCCGCGGTGTTCCAATCCAAATGTAAATTGGCAATTTGGCCGACACCACGATTTTATGTATAATCCGCTGTTACGGATAATTTATTCCAAACTGATCAATATTCAATAGATACGCCTGTGATAGGCTGTATTGAGCGTTGAATATTTTCGCTGCAATAAAATGACTTATAAGCAATTTGTACACGCAAATCTTTTAGTTTACTTGTATTGCATAGTTTGTCATGTAGCGGATTATTACTGACGTATTTATGTATTTCTGTAGGTGTAGTCATTAAGGCAGACGAAGGCAGTATTGAATATCGTTAATAATAATATTCAGATTCGAGACAATAATTAAGGGATTAGTGAATAATTTTAAGGGATTTGGGAAAGCTTTCATTATCGTTTGAGTCATATTTTATTCATATTAAAACACGAAGGAATGTGAATGAACTCACATTGCGAGATTTTTTTTTTTATATAAAATCACCACTCAGACTGTGGAATGACCTCCCCGTTGAGGTTTTCCCTGGAGAGTATAGCATGGAGTTCTTCCAGAAGAGAGAGCTGGCGCCGTGTGGAACTCAGCGTGGCGATATGTATAATAATATAATAATATATCCTCACGCCTTCCCACAAGGGGTAGGCAGAGGTGTATAGGTAATACCCACACACCCACTTTCCGCCAGAGGTATATTAGGTGCCAACGTGACAGATGGCGAGTCCATCGCAGTTAATCCAGAACGTATGCAGGTTTCCTCTCGATGTTTTCCTTCACCGTTAAGCTCGTGGTGTGACTAAGCACTGTACTTAAGTTCAGAAAAACTCATTGGTACAATCGGGATTCGAACTTGCGACCTTTGCGTCGCAGGCAACTGCTCGATATGTATGTTTGTATATATATGAATAAAACGCACCTGTAGATACTGTATGCAAACTATTAAATTAGGTGTTAATGGCGAACTGCCCTCTAATTATTGCAACCAGGCAGATCGTGATTTCGACACAATATCTAATTAACATTTCGTGTTGCATACGACCCATAATGAACCATAAATACATCGTTTATAATTCCAAAATTCTTTCTTTTGCACTGGCGTTCTTAGGGTTCCCTAAAATATTTGTAACTTCAACTAAATCTTAGATTGATTTCTTTGAATCGATCAACCAAACGAGCCCTTGTCTTCACCTGTTCTTATGGATTTAAGTTCAATGATAAATTAAACCCAGGCTCTACGGGCGTAGGAAATTATTGTGAGGAAATCAGTATATGGTTCAGAAGAAATTTAATGACGTATCGTCGTGCGTAAGGAACAGCGATGGATTCGGAATATGTCGCGTTGGCACTTAAATATAAGATTTCCGGCGAAATGAAGGTATGTTTCTCTGTAACCCTTCGGAGACCCTTATAAGAAGGCGTGAAGATAATAACTTCAATAGAAAGTGGATTGACATCAAAAACTATACGATATTGGAGACTGAAGTCTATTTCGCTGAGATAACAATCAAATTTGAAAAGCATTCGAATTTATTCTACAAGACGCCATTAAAAAACAGCCGTTCATGCATGTTGAAAGCCTTCAAAAGGAGCGGACAACAGTCGCTTTTGCTCTGTGTTTCATTAGTGTGCCGTCCAAAGAGTATTTCTATTTATTTATTTAATTCAATTGGTTCCACAAAGAGACGCCGTTCAAAGGAAACGAAGTTATAGTGTATAGGGGCAATTGTTTGCTTTTGGTTTAAAGCAAGAGATAATGACTTTTACAAGGATTCGCTAATGATAGGGTTCAAGGCTCACACGCGCTGGTGAATTGCGGACCACACACTGATTGTTAGGGTAAATTTATCATGGTTCCTTAACTCTTTGGGTAAATACGGAACCCGTGTAGAATTTCTTACTACTTATATGCCTTCCCACAGGGATCACTTATACTGAGACCCCCGCGGAGTGCTAAGCGAGGTGTTGCAATACTATATTTTCACCGGAGATTTTGGAGCCAACGTGATAGATGGCAAGTCCATCGATCTCTCACAAGTACGACTAACTGGTTTAAATTTCTATATAATTTATTGATTATTATTTTGTTATTAATTCACATGTTATTGTACACATATATATCTATACTAGCTGTGCCCGCGACTTCGTCGGCGTGGACGGCCTTTTATCTTTCGTAAAAATGATTTTTTTTCATTAAAAAGTATCCTATGTTACTTCTAATAACTCCAAGAATATGTGTACAAAGTTTTATAGTGATCTCTTAAGTAGTTTTTACGTGAAAGCGTAACAAACAAACTTACATTCACATTTATAATATTAGTAACGATATATATCCCAAAGCCCACAAGCGACCCCTGGATCGGAAGGCTTAAGAATAGTGACAATAACGGTATTATACATCGGAGATGAGATACAATTAGGAAGCCAAGGTGGCGAGTCTGTGCAAGGCTCTACCCAGTCTCGAAAGCGCGCTGCGCGATTGAACGTTTTGGAGGTTGCAAGAAATAAATAAAATCAGAAACAAAAGTCAAAAATCGAACAATAGATTCGTCACTCACTGAGATGGATAGCAATACATCGTATAACATATATCTTTAAATGTGTCTCAAACGTTTGCAGGTTATATAAATTGCGATAAATATATTTTAACCGAGACCTAACTTAGGTAATTGAATATGTTTTTTTTTATATACAACAAGCGTGGCAAACAAGCATACGGCCCACCCGGAAAATGGTTCCCGCAGACTATTTACGCTTACAATACCGAAGCTTATTACTTGCGCGTTGCCACTCTGTGTTCTACTGTGTTGGAGAGAGATTGTTGAGAGTAATACTGTGTTGGAAGCATAATCCTCCGCTGCCAACAAAATATAACAATCCTCCCCCCTTTTTGGAGCTGCCCCAGTCGGGCAGCTCCAAATTCGAACGAGAAACCCGTTACGCCCTACCTCTCTTAATCTCTGTATTGAAAGGAAACAAATAAAGGATACTACGGGATACTCCAGCTAATGCAAGTGTCCATAGGGGACCGTTTACTTTCATCAGGCGATAAAAAGTCACCCTATGACTGCAATCCAGTGAAAGACTCACCCCCATCAAATACGCCATCCACTTCAGGCTTACATTCTCCGAAACGTAAGATTTTATAGCTGCTCGATGCCCTTCCGATATTCTTTCGTATAAAGCAGTAATAGGCCACTAAAAGTTTAACGACTCCGCTTGTGGTTCTTCGTAATGCTTGACATTTTATCCCAGAAACTTGTTCAATTTGAGAAGCTTATGCCGAATGTATAAATTTGGAGATATATAAACCCTGTCCGTTAGAACCTAACAATAATATACATACGTTCATATCGTCGGCGGTCTAGTGGTTAGAGCTTCTAACTGCAAATCTTGAGGTCGCGGGTTCGATTCCCGCTGAGGGTAGATATTTGTGTGATGAAAACGAGTATTTGTACCTTTGTCTTGAATGTCCTATATATTTGTGTATATATCTATCCATATAATATAAGTATATTCTTGTCTAGTTAGCATAACACAAGCTTTGCTTAATTTCAGGCCATGTAAATGTGTGTGGAAATGTCCCAAGGTATTTATCATATAGACCACGTTCCAACTATTAAAATCATTTCAACACTCAAGGATGGGAACGTCAAGACTACTCTAAACCGGTAAGCATGTATGAAGAGATTGATGTATGTGGACGAAGCGAGAGACACATGTATGTCTATAGAGAGACCTGCCGCTTTACACTCTGTGTTAGAGAGACGGCGTGTAGATATGTACATATGTATATAACGTCTATATTTCTATCTCTTTCACACGCTTGTTAATAGGAAAAGACGTCATATTATTATACAGCATAGATCAGCTATTGACAGTAATACAGAAAAATATGGTACTTACCCTACATCCCGTTGCCTTCAGGATGCCAATGTCCTGTAACAATAAACGTAAATTACGATTGGTGTACAACTGAATGTTGGCCATTTTTTTCCATCTTAAAGTCGACTACTAGGTTGGAACTGGTGCCACCAGACAAAATAATATAAGTATACCCGTGGCTATGCTCGCGTGTATTTTATATATTTTTTTCTATTTTTGATGTGATTGGCCTTATTGTATGGCAGTGAATCCTGGGTATGTCAGAGGAAGTATGAAAATAGCTTGAATGCAGTTGAGATGCGATCTCTTCGAAAAATGTGCGGAGTTCGCAAATCAACTGGGGTGAATGAGGGCGTGATTGTAAAGATGTAGAAAGGCATGTTACGTTGGTTTGGACACATAGAAAGGATGAGTGAAGAAAGATTGAGGAAACAGATATACAAAGCAAAAGTGTGTGCAAGAAGAGGCAGAGGAAGGCCACGTTCCATCTACCTGGATCAAATCGATCGGGCGATCTAGGACGGGAACGTTAAGAGTACTCGAAACCGACGAGCATGTATTAAGAGACTGATGAATGTGGACGAAGCGAAAGAGTATGTAAGTCTAGAGAGAACTGGCGCTCTATACTCTCTGCCTATCCCGTTAGGGATATGGTGTGATGATATGTATATGTATATATGAGTTGTCACATTTTTTTTTATTTAATTAAAATAAATGTTTTATTTCTGGAACAAAATAGCAAAATATTATTATTACTTCATACCATATTTAGTTCCTGGCGTAATCTGTTATTTTATGCATATTACTTGCACAAAATAATTTCGACGTTTCACATCTGCCAGGCGTACCGCGATGACTCACATTTTTTTGTCTAGAATAGCACCCTATGTGTTTATCCAGCTGTTGCAGCTTCCGCTCAGCTCAGTTTATTAGGACTAGCTATGTCCTATGATTTCACTCGCGTGATATATCATAATGATTATGTATGATAACCTATAGTCTTACTGAATAAACAAACTACGTATTATTATACGTACAGAGTTTATATATGTAACTAACCCTACGTAAAAGGGAACAAATGTTAAAAAAGCAAACCAGGGAGTTTGTTTCGCCGTTTCTTCTCCTGGCAGGTATTTTTTCTTGGAAACGGTGGTAACTTTGGTAACTTTAGTCTATATTAAATATGTGACGTTCAATAAGTGTTCCCTGTGTCCCTTACGTTGAATAAAATATTTAGATTTTGATTTGATTTTGATTTTATCTTCACGCTTTCCCACGCGGGTAGGCAGAAGTTTGTAGGTAGTACTACCCACACGTAACTTCCAGATGGCGGAGATGGTATTTTAGGTGCTAGTCTGTTGCCGGTACTCAAACACGACTATAATTATACGCCTTTGAATTTCTTCGTACAGCTCGTGGTGTGACTAATCACTTTGCTTACGATAAAAAAATATTGGTGCAGTCGGGATTCGAACTTGTGCTTCAAACCAAGGTTAAATAAGTGTGCGCTCCAGGCTTCATTATCGACGCCATCTTTAGCGCCCATACAGATTCAGAAATGGTTCCAGCATAAATCCATATCTCGGTCTTGGCAATAATGGGACGGTATCCGACGTTTTGACACGTAAACGCGTCGCGAACGAATGATTTATATGGGATCGAGTATTTTCGTAGTGAAATAAAAATAATTTACGCGGCTGTGAGGCGGGCGCGAGTTAACTCGGATGGAAGTGACAGGGGAATCGGGCTGAGTTCATTTTCTTCGCTCTCATTGTAGAGTATAACTGGCAGTGCCTGGTGATTTATTAGGTTTTAATACTTACTACGCGACATATAAAATATAGCCCATCTCTTAATAAAAGTCCTTTGAAGACTTATCACATTTTTTCATGAACTCTTTTTTAATTCTCTCATGTTACGTGACCTCTGGGAACTTTTACAGCTTAGCCGATCAGTGAGGGGATCAAGGCCTCCAGAAACTTTTTAGGTAGGCAAACATAGGTAAGGCCGTTGCTAGTTAGCTCGATAGCGAGCTAGATTTTATAGACATTAAGTCTACTCTGACATCTTATCATTTAGGTTACTTTTAGGTTAATACTTGGACATAAGCCACAGACCTAACATACTTTTAATACGCTTTTTTTATCTGTTTGTAGCCTGAATATATAATCAGAAGAGAATTAATTATTGTATTGTGTCGTAAAGATTTTTACGACACAATACGCCACCTTTATTATATTGTTTAAATTGACACCTATAAGATCTTGGTAGCTAGGTATATGTTAGTAGATATACGTATATATATGTAAATGTACATATGAATATGAAAAAAGCCGTTGTGCCCGAGTGGTTCGAGCAGTTGCCTGCGACACAAAGATCGCAAGTTCGAATCCCGACTGTACCAATGAATTTTTCTGAACTTAAGTACAGTGATAAGTCACACCACGAGCTTTACGTTGAAAGAAACCTGCATACGTCTGAGAAGCAATTCAAAGGCATATAATATATAGACGTGCTAGAGTAACAACGATGGACTCGCCATCTGCTACGTTGGCACATAATATACCTCTGGCGGAAAGTGGGTATGTGGGTATTACCTATACACCTCTGCCTACCCCTTCGGGGACCCTTGTGGGAAGGCGTGAGGATATTTATCTATATGAATATACGTATAATGTATAAACATCGTTAAAAATAACGACGACATTATCCTGCTCAATGTAACATAATTAAAATAAAATTATAGTAGGATTCTGGGATTCAAAGGACTCTGGGAATGTTTAATATTTACTCGCAAATATTTTATAAAGGTATGCGTTATTCACGTCTTGGAAAATGTAACTGAGACAATTTAAAAGTAATTTCTGATATACCATTAAAAATGCAAACAATATAGTAATATTATATTCATACATACATACATACATATCATCACGCTGAGTCCCTAACGGGGTAGGCAGAGAGTATAGAGCGCCAGTTCTCTCTAGACTTACATACCTCTTTCGCTACGTTCACATTCATCAGTCTCTTCATACATATTATATTCAAATGAATAAAATTGAAGTGTCTGTTTGCTATATTAAAATAGCCGCTTTTTACTAAATGCATATGCATATATACACGGTACATATACCAAAATATATATATATTTATATATATATTTTTTTTTTCTGTCTCTCTGTCTGTTTGTTCCGGCTAATCTCTGAAACGGCTGGACCGATTTTGACGGCACTTGGATAGTTGTAAGTAGAGTAAGTAGGCCTTAGGTACTCCTTTTATTTAAGAAGCGAAAGAATATTTTATTTTCTAAATGCCACGCAGACGAAGTCGCGGTCACTGCTGATATATAATAATCGGTCAGTCGTGATTTGAGCTTGCAAGCTTTGTGTTGCAGGCAACCTGCTCGAACCACTCGGCCACCACGGCTCAAAAACAAACAAACTGTTAAATACGTTTATGCACTGAAGGCATCCAATTTTCTCCGACGGATGAATAAATGTAATGTACACAGAGACATATTCAAAAAGGTCGTTGCTCTGTCAGCAATGTTTTAAAGAACATTTTCAGCACAGAAGAGAATTTTAATGACACTTTGCATAAAAGAATAACTTTTTCGATTTAGCTCTAATAACAATTTAGCAATTCCCTCGGAATAGAAGAGGTCCATACAAACATGTGTCAAGCGACATTCTCAGACTATCCATGTACTTACTAAAAGTTGCATGGGCAAATTTTTTATAATATAATATATCCACGTGCCTTCCCACAAGGGAAGGGGTAGGCAGAGGTTCATAGGTAATACCCATATATCCACTCTCCGCCAGAGATATATTTTGGGTGCCAACGTGACAGATGTCGAGTCCATCGCCATTACTCAAGCACGACTATACAGTCGCCTTTGAATTGCTTCTCAAACGTATGCAGGTTTCCTCTCGATGTTTTCATTCACCGTAAAGCTCGTGGTGTGACTTATTACCACTATCCAACCAGAGTATCCAAGTATACTAAAAGTTTAACGGGTTCCCTAACGGGGTAGGCAGAGAGTATAGAGCGCCAGTTCCCTCTAGACTTACATACCTATTTCGCTTCGTCCACATTCATCAGTTGAACACTAAGTTTACGAAAAATAATTAGTAAATTGACAATTTAATACGCATATTGCTACTTGTCTATTTCTCATATTACAAGCTCAGTTTGAATGAAATTGTAAGAAATCAACAATCACGAAGAAAGATCTTTTCGCCGGATTCCTTTCCATCCTTTTTAGAAATTAGCCAATATTTTTTTCATTCCCCGGGTGTGTAATCACCATCTCTCAATGCTCCATCCAGTAAGCTTTCTCATACGTAAAATGTAGGGAACAGAACCAGGCTTATTACTTATCGCTTACTTTCGCAGCAAAATAATCCCGGACCGTTCCTTTTTCACCTATGTTCTCGACGCTTTATACATTTCTATTATTCCATCTGACTCGTGTTTATCTCTGTACCGTTATCATAATTTCGTCTGAAACATCGACTGTTTGTGTTACGTACGTTTTATTCCGAGTTACGCAAACAATAATTATTTATGTTTTGATAACACTGAAAATAGCCGTGGGCTATTGTGAATTATCGGTTCGTTTTAAGATGATATCCATCTAGTTTGAATGTTTTTTTTTCGTTTTTTTTTTATGGTTATCGATACGGTTTGCAAAATGAATGAAAACTTTTTGATGATTTTGCGTACGTCCAAACATTAGATAGAAATAAACATTGCCATAGAATTACTTTCAATGGTGCACCGTAATCCGTTTTTATACATATATATTAAGAGCCGTGGTGGCCGAGTGGTTCGAGCAGTTGCCTGCGACGCAAAGGTCGCAAGTTTGAATCCCAACTGTACCAATGAGTTTTTCTAAACTTAAGTACAGTGATTAGTCACACCACGAGCTTTACGGTGAAGGAAAACATCGTGAGGAAACCTGCATACGTCTGAGAAGAAATTCAAAAGGCGTATGTATAGTCGTGCTTGAGTAACGGCGATGGACTCGCCATCTGTCACGTTGGCACCTAATATATACCTCTGGCGGAAAGTGGGTGTGTGGGTATTACCTATACACCTCTGCCTACCCCTTCGGGGACCCTTGTGGGAAGGCGTGAGGATATATTATTATATTAAAACTAGCCAGGTCTGTTTGTCTGTTTGTTCGCGATAAACTCAAAAACTACCACACTTGCAGTATATATATATATATATATATATATATATATATATTATCACGCGGAGTCCCTAACAGCGTAAGCATAGAAAATAGAGCGCCAGTTCTCCCTAGACTTACATAGCTCTTTCGCTTCGTCTACATTAGTAATTACTCTATTAAATTAAAGTTCAAAGTTAAATATCCCAAGGCAAAGATTCAGTGTTTGCATACACAGATTCCGAGATTACTAGAGTTTTCTGAAGAGTCGCTGTGTCGGTTATAAATAATGGTATTCGCTCAAGTTGCTGACACAGGAGGTACTTTCGATACAAGAATAATTATTCTGATTTCAAAAAAGAACACATACGAAGCCTTAATCGCAGTTTTCCGCTTATGGAGTACTAACCTTTTTGGAAAATTAAGGAAACCGCTACAACTGAACAAAATACTCAAACAGTTAGTACAATGAGAACGAGAACTCGCAAAATCTTCACGTCAGTCGTCAGTCCCAAGATTGATAAGACAAAGCTTTTGAAAGGAAATCAACCAAAATACTTGTCACTTCAATTATTATCAAGACAGCCAAACTAGTCGTTAAAAGGATTGGATATTATAACATCGAAGGTTTTTGACTGCCAGTAAATGACGTCACACGCAATTTGAGCAATAGCAATCAACCTCGCGAGTCATTTAGTTAAAAGCCTGCCGTATGCGAGAGCTTAACTATTAACGACGCGGGGGATAGTCTTTCCTTTGCAGCCAACTTCACAGTTACGGTATATGTTTGGTTATGCTCGGTTTACGCAAGTTATCTGCAAGTATGCTGTAGAAAACACTTTACCGATTTCATAGCAAAAGTTTCCGCATTGAAATTTCAACCTTAAACGATGGCGTATGAAGTAGATTTTTAGTCGCAACGACATGTTGATATTTGAGTAACGCCTTAAGAGGTATTGAATAATATACATCACTTTATATGAAATTGTTTTACAACGCGTTACGTTTTAGCGCTCAATTATAGATAGGACTGTCGTAATATTATAATGTATAATGTATAGCACAAGAATACCCATAGGCAGGATAAGTGCTTGTACGAAATATTCTGGTATTTTACACATACATCCTCATATATCGTATATCTATATCTCTATGTCTACGCGCCTTCTCACAGAGTCCAGGAAATATATTTTCGGCTTAGCACCTGTGAGACAATGGCGAGTCCATCGCCGTTTTTCGAACAAGACTATACGACTTTGAACTTCTCAAACGCATGCCGGTTTTCTCTCGATGCTTCATAATATATCCTATATGTATAGGTAGTACACACACACCCACTTTCCGCCAGAGATATATTTTAGGTGCCAACGTGACAGATGGCCAGTCATGCGCCTTTGAATTGCTTCTCAGACGTATGCAGGTTTCCTCTCAATGTTTTTCTTCACTGTAAAGCTCGTGGTGTGACTAATCACTATACTTAAGTTCAGAAAAATCATTGTTACAGTCGGGATTAGAACATGCAATCCTTGTGTTGCAATGAACTACTCCAACCACTTGGCGAGCACGGCTTCGATCAAACAAATACGTGTATGGTACGTACATACATAACATCAGTGCAGTCACAGGGTAGAAAGAAACGATAGGTAGGAAGCCTTGATCCCTATTTATCGTATTTTATTGATTTATTTATTTATTCATACTACCATATATCATTACAGGTTTCCCCAATGCGATAGTGCAGAACAAAATAATACGGTCCATAGGTCACTTCACTACGGGTTCATGTGGCTCTTGTCCGCGGAAGCGACACCACGTTCTGCGGCCAGAAGTCCTCGTTCATTGCAAGGTGGAGGTAGCACGTCGGCACGCGCACCACGAACGCCTTAAAGTTGACGTTGCGGCGTTTATATGGAAACCAGTTAAGTGTAACTCTTGACGTACTTCTTAGGTCTTCCTCCGACTTTATCTTCGGAATTGTTATTATCCTCGGGTTTTAAAATAAGCCTTTCAGCAGAAGATAAGATCAGTCACATTTTATAGCTTCATAAAGCAAAAGAATTATATTCCCAATTTTATTTTTACTTCACATAACTTCCGCAAACTTGAACTGGCCACTAACGAGTTTCGTCCAAGTTCATTCTAAATTAGTTACATAAGTTATCCTGGCTCTTACTTGATTATCGCTACAAAGAGCCTTGTTCTGCCCCTTATCTGACTTTCCTTTATCGCCAGGCTTCATTCCAATTCTAACTTTTTCACAAACTTTACACAGGATCGGATTTGGAACAGCATTTGCATATTATGAGACTTTCAAAACTAGGCATAGTTGAATAGCCAAAGTTTGTCCACATACAATTTGTTGTAGATCGAAATCGTGTTCACACTTCTATCTGTTGTTTCGAGTGACTTCAATTTTGTTAATTCTAATTATAAGTCGAACAGAGCAGTGGTGGCAATGTACTACTTATAACCACTCGTGACAAAATTAGTCTAATAAAGATTGTAGGTTAGAAGCCGTGGTGGCCGAGTGGTTCGAGCAGTTGCCTGCGCCGCAAAGGTCGCAAGTTCGAATCCAGACTGTACCAATGAATTTTTCTGAACTTAAGTACAGTGATTAGTCACACCACGAGCTTTACGGTGAAAGAAAACATCGAGAGGAAACCTGCATACGTCTGAGATGAAATTCAAAGGCGTATGTACAGTCGTGCTTGAGTAACGGCGATGGACTCGCCATCTGTCACGTTGGCACCTAATATACCTCTGGCGGAAAGTGGGTGTGTGGGTATTAACTATACACCTCTGCCTACGGGGACCCTTGTGGGAAGGCGTGAGGATATATTATATTATTATATAAGATTATAGGCTCAAGCCCGTAACATAATTAAAATTTTTAAAAAAGCGCGACGCACTCGCCATCAGTTGCATTGGTACATTGATAATTTTCCGGTGGAAAGTTGACGTTTGAGATCATGAACCAAATAATATGTACCTTCGTGCTCAAGTTTAAGGTTCATTATCCGTTAAATCCCATAATGTCAGAAAAATATTATAATAAATGTAATTTTTCTGAAAATTAAAAACATCCTGGGTATGTCAGAGGAAGTATGAAAATAGCTTGAATGCAGCTGAGATGCGATCTCTTCGAAAAATGTGCGGCGTAACGATATTAGATCGAATCCGCAATGAAGAGATTCGCAAATCAACTGGCGTGAATGAGGGCGTGATTGTAAAGATGAAGAAAGGCATGTTACGTTGGTTTGGACACATAGAAAGGATGAGTGAAGAAGATTGACGAAACAGATATACAAAGCAAAAGTGTGTGCAAGAAGAGGCAGAGGAAGGCCACGTTCCAACTACCTGGATCAAATAGATCGGACTCTGAAGGACGGGAACGTTAAGAGTACTCGAAACCGACGAGCATGTATGAGGAGACTGATGGATGTGGGCAAAGCGAAAGAGGTATGTAAGTCTAGAGAGAACTGGCGCTCTATACTCTCTGCCTACCCCGTTAGGGACTTGGCGTGATGATATGTATGTATGTATGTAATTTTTCTCATCAGTCAGTGACAGAACAACCCAAGTTACGGCTATAGCCAGTATTCATGATTCTTAGGTGAAAATATTTGATTCTGTAGAACCTTCTTACACAATGCAGTACAATAATTGATCTATCATAGATGAATATCCCACACCTATTCCTTTTTACTTTCGCTCCATATCAACATCTATTTACTAACGCTTTTTGACATCAGAATGTTTCTCTTTAAATACACAGGAATTGTTATTTTAAATTATCCTCACGCCTTCATGCAAATTCTACTTATGCAGGTTTCCTTTCGATGTTTACCCTCACCGTAAAGCTTGTGGTGTGACTAATCAATGTACTTAAGTAAGTACAGAAAAACTTATTGGTGCAGTCGTGATTCGAACTAGCAAATTTTGAGTTGCAGGCAACTACTCAAACCACTCGGTCACTACAGCCACTTGAATGTAAATTAATAATAATAAAGTGTATCCCTTACCTTTATTGAAATTCTAAGAGAGGCCTCTACGTGTTGGGTATATCCCCACGTAAGCTTACTTACTTAGATAAAGGACCGGGCCTTTTGTGGAACCCGAGAATTTAAGAGAATGATAATAATAATACTTTGGGACAACTTCACACAAATTGACAAAATCAAACTGAGTCAAGATATTATAAAACGTTACCACAACCAATGAAGGAATTAATTAATAAGTTTAAGTAATGTTTTATTCATTTAGAACTAAATAGTGTATACGCTTATTATTAAATGAACTACATATATACTTTAGAACAAATTACTTGAATCTAGGAATCATATGTACAGACATCTTAGTAAATAGAAAATCCAACACTATAGACACAGATGATCACTAAAATTTTATCATCAGTGGTAATCGAACCTTCGAATCAGAACGTCTAACCGCTAGACCAAAATGGCTGTGTTTGTTCCCACTTTTTAAGAAAACTAAATCGTCTTTAGTTGAAGATGAAGATGATCGAGATGTACAAGATTCTTCTAGGTTTTTCAAACAAACCATTACCTGCTTTTCAACGTCAAACTCAATTCTGCAACGCTTGTAAAGCTTCCACTAAATCAACAATGAATAAAATGTTTAAAACTTTAGCAATTGTATTTTCCTGCTGAAATTTCCTACGCGATTCGACGCTTCGTCTAAACAATGTTAGCAAGTAGCAGATTTTTCTTTTAAAATTCTTCATTACGGTATCCTCTTTAACGTTCGCGGAGGAAGCCGCCAAGTGGCTTTGAAATGCCCTACGGTACCTTAAAGCTTTTATTTATTTTGACCGCGGTGTGTGAAAAACAGATCTTTAAAAATGGACGGACTTTTCCGAGCATTTTACAGATGAACAGTGCAAACATATCGTTGCAATGGAATAATATGTACGAATATAATTATATCGTGTGTTGAAATTGCACGATTGGTTACAGGTATGAACAAGCCTTTGTGATTTGGTTCAATCCTGTTGTTCAGATTACATTTTAACGTAAACACCTCTTGATATAATTAATTTGTCTGTCCAAAGTACACACAAGAACAAAACAATTTGATTGAATAGCAATCATGAAATTAAATTTCGGTAGGTTGCACGAGTAATAGATTACATGAATCTTGTCGCGAGAACATACGATTTTTCTTTTCAAAAGTGACTGTTACCGGTATATAAATTAAAAGAAATGGAATGAAGGTTTGAAATAAGGTCAAAATTGTTTTGGCGCTACCAACTTACATGAACTGAAAGGCTTTTGATAATAATATAAAATATATCTACATCTCAATATTTGTATTGAAAATATACCTATATTCCGTTGACTTTAACAGCCTTCTTTTGGTTTGGCTAAGAATCGGTTCATCCATAAAACATTTGCAATTTTTTTACTATTGATAATTAATACACAAAAAATGTGTACGATTTCACTTCATCTAACTGCCAGTTGTGATAAACTAGATGGAAACGACCGATTTCATTAGTATTTCCTTCAAATCCTAGTACAGCTGCGTGCAAAATAGCGGCCCGTATTTTCTCAAATCTAAACGCGTGTGGTCATTACGAATCGACCCCACCGACCGATTAGAATCAGGCTCGAGGCCGATCTATTAAACGAATTAAACCGAAGTGCGATCCGATAAATTTTATTGGGCATTAATAGAGTACGTATCTTTCTTTCATTTGACTTTGAACAGTTCGTGATTAAAGTATTTAGCTGAATTATGAGTTTCACCCGTTTGATCGCCTTCTAGAAGTTTGCCTATTGAGGATTGTTGTTATGATATCGGTTTACATACATTTTCATAGTAATGGGTGTATTCATTTATTTATCTCATAAATATTTTGAAAATTTTAAACATTGTAGGCGTTTCTGTTATAAATTCTTTTGGTATTAATTATTTTCCTAATTCTTTGACTTTATTGTCTAATTCCAATGAACAAAAATTGTCTAATTCAGACAATTTCGATATGTTCAGATTGGTCTAGATTACGATCCATCAATTCAAAAGACAAATGTTTCTGGTCGTCAGACAAAATGGAAAGCTAGCCCAATACAATGTAAAAGATATCAATAAGATTGATTCACATCATTACGCCTTCCCACAAGGGTTCCCAGATCGGTAGGCAGAGTAACTCTTCGCCGGAGGTCCATTTACGTGCTCACATAACAGATGGCGAATATATCACCGTTAATCAAACACGACTAAACATACGCCTTTCAATTTCTTTTGAAACGAGTACAGGTTTCATATACCGTAACTGTTTGAACATGAAGTTATACCTCTACTTGAAGGGAAACCTTCACCGTAATAAGCAATGTTTTAAAAAAATATCCATACCTCTGCACTTTCAAGTCAGACGTCAAATATAACACCGACTCGTGGACGTCAAATAGATGACGTTGTCAGAAATATTTTCGCGTCAATAGAAATAAATGGAGCACAACAGTCGGCAATCAATGTGAGAATATTGGTCGAGATCGGCAATGTTGCTATTTTTCGGAATCCAGCTTACGTTGGGGAATCATGCCTATCAAAGTCTTGTTTACATCTTAATAAAAATAATATGAAATGAAACTAACTGAAGTTATAATGAAAATTATAACTTCAGTTAGTTTTAAATGCGAGATACAAACCAGTGTGGGTGTAAGGTCCAACCTTCTAATTTTGCATTTTTCATTTGTCGCAAAAACTCTCAAGGTTATAACTCAATCATCTTCTAATCACGTGAACGAAGCGAAAGAGGTATGTAAGTCTAGAGAGAACTGGCGCTCTATAATCTCTGCCTACCCCGCTAGGGACTTGGCGTGATGATATGTATGTATCTTCTAATCACGTATTTTCAAACGGCAGTGTGTAAAGTAAATTATAATAAAAATGTTAATAATTTATTTATCTTATCTGATATTTCCATCGGATCCACTTTTGTTAGTAAGCCTAGATTTAGAACTTTCACTGTTTTCGAGATTTCTGCTACCGTATCTCAGGCACTAAGAACTTTGGTAATTTCTTTTCGGATGTTTTTAGGTATCCTAAACACGTTTGATGACAAGTCACCATTATCATCATATAACCACGCCGAGTCCCTATCGCAGTAGGCAGAGTGTATAGAGCGCCAGTTCTCTCTAGACTTATATACCTCTTTCGCTTCGTCCACATTCATCAGTCTCTTCATACATGCTCGTCGGTTTCGAGTACTCTTGACTTTCCCGTCCTTGAGCGTCCGGTCGATTTGATCCAGGTATTTGTAACGTGGTCTTCCTCTGCCTCTTCTTGCATACACTCGAGTCATTCTAGAATTATCTAAATCTATCTGAAGACCGAGAATCGGTGTGAACACAGCTTGCTAAAGAAAAACTTCCCGCAAATCACACACACCAGTGTAGTTATCATGGTTGATGTGCTTTAAAACCCCAGAAATAAATAATAAATGGCAACATTTATTGGCAAGCAGTGTACAAGTAAGTTGATACAATTGGACGTCGTTGGAGCGTTATCGGGTAAATTTGCCGGCTCCCACGTATTTCCCGGGGCCGATTTCAAACGTTTCTATCCAATTTTATATCGCTGACGGTGTCAATATATTCTTCTTTATTGGCGCACGTAGCGTCCTAGGTCAGTTTATATTCAAAATACCGACCTAAAGCGTAAACTTTAAATTTTTCGTGACTCCGGTAGTTGTTGTAATTATAATGTTTAAGAGTCCCCAAAAGGGTTGACAGAGGAGTATAGGTAGTACCTAGTCTCCTACGTTCCGCCAGAGATATATTTTTAGGTGCCAACGTGAATGATGGCGAGTCCATCGCCGTTACTCAAGCACGACTATACATACGCCTTTGAATTTCTTTTCAAACGAATGCAGGTTTCCTATCGATGTTTTCCTTCACCGTGATGCTCGTGGTGTGGCAAATCACTTTACTTAAGTTCAGATAAACCCTGGTACAATCGGGATTCCAACTTGCCTTCTTCTCCTTATGGTCCTAACTACTCGAACCTCTCAGCCAGCACCGCTACGAAGACATATGTTTAAAACATACATACATACATATCATCACGCCAAGTCCCTAACGGGGTAGGCAGAGAGTATAGAGCGCCAGTTCTCTCTAGACTTACATACCTCTTTCGCTTCGTCCACATTCATCAGTCTCTTCATACATGCTCGTCGGTTTCGAGTACTCTTAACGTTCCCGTCCTTCAGAGTCCGATCGATTTGATCCAGGTAGTTGGAACGTGGCCTTCCTCTGCCTCTTCTTGCACACACTTTTGCTTTGTATAGATTTGTGTTTAGAAAATATTGTTAATTGTTGTTCTTGTATCTAAAATACTCATAATATATTTAAAGCCAATGAAATTTCCTAACAACTCCCCGAGCGCCAATCGGATACATATAATGCCAAACATGAAACTGAACATTGCTTAAACACACCAATTACACAACGACAAATATTATATCAACTTTTAAAACTACCGCCACAACTCGTTCCATGTAAATGAAGTCGTGACCGCTGTTTTATTGCTGAAATCCCGAGTGGGGCGTAAAAATGTACAGTCGGTCGCGAGTTGTGCCGTGTGTCACAAAGTTTGGGTCACGTAACAAGTTTCACAAGTTACTTGTGGGAATGTAGAATTTATAGCGATTATTTAATTTTTCCAACAGTCATACAACTATCGCTTGAATAAATTTTGAAGGCAAATTAATCGTACTCCTTAAGCCTATTGGTAATAAATTTATTGATGTAAAACATCTATAGCCGCACGAAAAAGCGATTGGTGGCGTGGCGACGCATGCCATGGCGACGCGTCGCCATGCTATATAAATATAACTATGTACTACCGAAGCTATTCTAACCAACTCAATTATTTTAATCAGTCAATAAACTAATTGAGTTCTCACAATTTGAAATATTTTTTTATATGTTATGAAAGTAAATTATTTAATAAACTGTTATCATGTTCTGGAAAAATATCCTTATATTTTAATTTTACATTAAGTCATATTAACTTCCTGTCGTAATCTGTTCCTGTATGTATATATTACTTGTACAATATAATTGCGATGTTTCACATCTGTCAGGCGTCCCGTGATGCCACAATTTTTTTTAGTTAAAGACACAATCACTGTATACATTTTATACATTAAAGGTTATAACCAAAAGCATAACAATGTAGGCCGCCAGGCAGAGGCTGAGGGGTATGTAAATGTTACCTAGGCTGTTAGTTCAAGAGACGATCCATATATTATATATATATATATATATAATGTTCTGATTAGTTCTCACCACATGATTATGATGAATACGGTGAAGGAAAACATCGTGAGGAAACCTGCATACGTCTGAGAAGAAATTCAAAGGCGTATGTATAGTCGTGCTTGAGTAACGGCGATGGACTCGCCATCTGTCACGTTGGCACCTAATATACCTCTGGCGGAAAGTGGGTGTGTGGGTATTACCCATATACCTCTGCCTACCCCTTCGGGGACCCTTGTGGGAAGGCGTGAGGATATATATATGATCGCAATCAAGGGCAGAAAATTTACTTCGCTCTTCTCTAAGTAAGTTTAATCTGCTTAGGTTGTCGGGAAGCTCGGATCAACGGGAGATTCTGATGGACTTCTTATCAGCCATAAAAAATCACATGATTCGAGAGACGAAATGTATCAATATGTCATTAAATCAAATTCTACGCTATTCGTAGTAAGTGAGGGTTCAATGTCCTTTTCACTTATGTAGATAATTGGGTGTCACAGGTGCGCTTAGCATGAATAAAAGGCCCTATTCCAAATAAATTCGCCTCAGCCAATAATAAGGATTGACTGGTTTTTCTGGACATCTATTCTTTTTCTTGCAAGCAAGGCGTGTGATTTTTAATAATAATAATTGTGGATATATTAGGCAACCTTTGATAGTGAAGTAAAACATGAGAGAACCTGCGTACGTTTGAGAAGAAATTCAAAGGAGTATATAAATGAGTGTTTGGGTAACGGCGATCGACTCGCCATCTGTCACGTTGACACTCGAACAGTCATAAGAGTGTTCTCACCCCTCGCAATACTTTAAGCTGAATTTTATATCGGCTGCAGCCTCCTTATAAGTGGTCTGAAGATTAAATAGACAGTCTTCATATATTGTCATAATCCGATAAAGGGACAGTCAACAAACATTTTTCTTTTTATGCACAAAAATCAGTATTAATTCCATTTTAATATTTATTTTCCAACATAACTGTACTTCCCGTGAGAGGTAAAGCGGGACTGGGATCTTCACCTGGCGTCGATATAAAGGGGCGATAAAACTATACGCGTTATTCACATTTTACGATCTGGGCGACATATGAATATCATCTTTGTTGCTCCAATTTCATATTGCTTTTGTTTTGGTGTATCTGCTTTACGTCAACCTGCAGTTATGTTTTCGTTTGTTTATCTGAGACTCCATCGACTTTATAGGGATTCAAGACAAGCGACGCAAAGGTTGCAAGTTCGAATCCCGACTGTACCAATGAGTTTTTCTGAACTTAAGTACAGTGATTAGTCACACCACGAGCTTTACGGTGAAGGAAGACATCGAGAGGAAACCTGCATACGTCTGAGAAGAAATTCAAAGGCGTATGTATAGTCGTGCTGGAGTAACGGCGATGGACTCGCCATCTGTCACGTTGGCACCTAATATACCTCTGGCGGAAAGTGGGTGTGTGGGTATTACCTATACACCTCTGCCTACCCCTTCGGGGACCCTTGTGGGAAGGCGTGAGGATATATTATTTATTATAAATATTAAATTAATCCACTGCTAACAATAAATCTTAACCCAATATTTTGGAGCGGCTACAAAGGCCACGCCGAATCAATGTAATCACTACAGACTCGTATTACAAACGTGTACAAATTGGTAACACGAATAAAACGTCAATTTTCGCAATGTCCGGATAAAATTAAATCCGGATGATAGACATTTACGGTTCGTTAATGTCCTAAAACATGAAAACTGTTTGATTTCGTGAATGCTGCGCAGTTTTGTCAATCAATGATATGCGAGGATACATTTTGTATTATTAATATTGCATAACAGTACAGTGATTAGTCACACCACGAGCTTTATGGTGAAGGCAAATTTCGAGACGAAAATCATAGGCGTATTGATATTCATGCTTGAGTTAAGGCAATATTTCACGTGGGCTTCCTTTTGGAGCCTTGTGGGAAGGCGAATATATTTATATACATATTATCACGCCGTCCCTAACGGGGTAGGCAGAGGGGATAGAATGGTATTTCTCTCTAGACTTACATACCTCTTTCGCTTTGCTTATTGTGTGCTTATTTTTCGACGTTTTATAAGTGCCCACCTGGGCCTATGTGAAATAAAAATATTTTGATTTCGATTTTTGATTTTGCTTTGCCCACATACATATGTATTATTATATTATATCATTTTCTGTGTAATAAGGATGAAAGAGAAAGGCCGAACAATTTTAGAAGTCGCATACAATGGCAAGATTGGAGACTTAAGCCATAGTTGTCTGCACCATGAGTCTTTTCAGAACTTTTGTTCATAAGAGACTCGAGTCTCTGTAGTCCGTACGTCTGAAAACAATTCCAAAGATATCGTGAAGACATGCGTGAGGAACGGTGACAGTTTACGAAAGACACTCCTACCTACGAAGACCAATGTGTGAAACTCATGACACATATATCCGCCCATAGCGGGGAAAGAATCGAATAACTAAAAAAATACCAGAATGGTTTGAAAACGTCAAGGGTAAAACTCTACGATCACAAACAGTGTAATTAACTCGAGTTTTGTTGGCGAAACAATCCACCTTCAAATTGAGGGTAGTCAAAAATACACAGCTTTCTTGTCGCTTAGCAACTGGTAGGTGTTCACAAAGGTATGGCAATTAAATCTTGATTGTGTTTGTGAAAATTAACCCGTCAAATTGACGGTGTTACACACACACACGCGTATAGTTAAACATATTACATGCAGAACGGATACTTATAATATACAAGGTGGAAATTAGTAGACGAAACCGAAGTCGTTTCAGCTTGTCACTTTAATGGTTTAAGAAAAGTGTAAGGCCGTCATTGATGTAAAAAAGAATATAAATATAGATATAAATAGATAAAACCTCATTGAAGGCCGTCTGATTGGTGGAGTCTGCAACGCAAATATTGCAAGTTCGAAACCGGACTGTACAAATGGTTTAGGTATACTCGTGGGCTATTTTTTGGGAGCAGTGGGAACTGCATTTTTATATTTAACTAGCTGCCCCGCCCAGCTCCGCTTGGGTGAAAAAGTTAAATTTCCCGTAACACGATCGCAGCGCCACCAATCGGGTCCAATTTTGAGATGTAACCTATCCTATCTTTTAAGTTGGATCAAGCTGCACATGGTGTGCAAATTTGATTAAAATCGGTAAAGTAGTTTAGGAGTCCATCCCGGACAAACAACTTGACACGTAATTTATATATATTAAGATATGTGAGTTCATTAAACGATTTTGCATGTGATGAAGCATTCATTTTTTTTTGTTTAGTTATTCCGAACTTGATAACTATGCAAATCACGAGCTTTACAGTGAAAGAAATACATCGTCAGGAAATCAATAAACGTTTCAAGCGTACAACGGCGTCGGTAACTGCTTGCCATCGGGCAAATGACATGTGTTTCCACCTTAGGTAGACAGTTTGGTAGTAACAAACACCAAAGCACTTAAAAATGCTCTCTAAGATCTCCGGTGAAGAGTATCTATTGTTCTTCAAAGATGTGGACTGGAAGGTCTGTACTCAAGATGACAAAGGGTCGAACGCAAACAGTACTAATGCCCCAAAATTTGCCAAATAAAAGCCGAAAAGATTCAATGAATGTTTCTTATGAACTAGCTAAGCCTAACAGCCCCTGATAATCCTGTGTGGATTATCAGACCGAATAATATATTTCTTTTACCTTTCATAGTTAAAATACATTGCACACTAGTGGTTAGCTAGATAATAGGGTGAGGCTTTAGGGCAAATATTTTTTTCTTAACTAAGATGTAAAATATCACTTATGGAAGTAACGTTTTGTATCTTTGAGCGATACCTCTCTTATAACTATCTAATCGATATTATGATAATCTTTTTACCTGATCAAATAATGACAATGCGCTTTATCGAGCGCTTGACCTCGTAACTTATGCATGCAAATAAGACAGGTAATTTATTTACTAATACATTTATAAGCCGTGGTGGCCGAGTGGATCGAGCAGTTGCCTGCGACAAAAAGATCGCAAGTTCGAATCCCGACTGTACCAATGAGTTTTTCTGAACTTAAGTACAGTAATTAGTCACACCACGAGCTTTACGGTGAAGGAAAACATCGAGAGGCATACGTTTGAGAAGAAATTCAAAGGCGTATGTATAGTCGTGCTTGAGTAACGGCGATGGACTCGCCATCTGTCACGTTGGCACCAAATATACCTCTGGCGGAAAGTGGGTGTGTGGGTATTTATTTCCTTTACACCTCTGCCTACCCCTTCGGGGACCCTTGTGGGAAGGCGTGAGGATATATTATATATATTATATTTTTTTTATATAAATTTATTGCGCATGTTGCATGAAGCACATTGTTCGCCTTTTTATAATTTGTGTCCCTCTCACAAGTTGCTGTGCCCAACAGGGTCCACTGTATATTCTGATATTATCGTGATATTATTGTAAGTGGAAGAGCAATAAAGAATTATGATGATGATGAGTGTACATGAGACAAGGGTCCCCGAAGGTGTAGGCAAAGGCGTTTCGATAATACCCCCACATGCACTTTTCGCCTGATGCAACTCATGAAAGTATAATAATGATAGTTGTTAGTAAGAATAAATAAAAAAATATATACTAGCTGTCCCGCCCAGCTTCGCTTGGGTGAAAAAGTTACACGTAAAACGATCGCAGCACCACCTCTCGGGTCAAATTGTGAAATATAACCATTCTCGACTCCATCCGTTAGAATCGTTTGGTGCTTACAGATAATTGTGACTGACAAATAAAAGACAAATCATTTTCAATAAAATAATATTGAGATGTAAAAGCTATCCTACCTTTCAAGTTGGATCAAACTGCACACGGTGTGCACATTTTATTACAATCGGTTAAGTAATTTAGGAGTCCATCGCGGACGAACAACGTGACACGTAATTTATATATATTAAGATACCCAAGCTTTCTTTACTCTCTATGTTCGGAGGTAACAAACAAATAACCTTCCAAAGGTTGCAGGACTTATATAAAACCAGGGTGGATGGTATATACCGAGGACTATAAATATAGTGCAATGCAATATATGTGCAATATATATATATATATATATATATATATATATATGCAATATATATATATATATATATGCAATATATAGTGCAATGCTATAAATATAGTATAATGCAAAAAAAGTGCAAAATATAGTGCAAGAAGAGGCAGAGGAAGGCCACGTTCCAACTACCTGGATCAAATAGATCGGACTCTGAAGGACGGGAACGTTAAGAGTACTCGAAACCGACGAGCATGTGGACGAAGCGAAAGAGGTATGTAAGTCTAGAGAGAACTGGCGCTCTATACTCTCTGCCTACCTCGTTAGGGACTTGGCGTGATGATATGTATGTATGTATGTATGTATAAATATAGTTCCATTGTCATAGGTAAGTTACAATACCTACATATCTAAAACCATAACCAAATACGGATATATCCATAATAGCACGTTCTAAAACACACCTAGCGCCATCTAGTCGTGACCTGAATTCGACAATAAATGTATCACCTCTACTCTCTACTCCATGAAAGGGAGTCGGCGTGATCACTCACGCATGAAACCACTCAACCACCGCAACTTCTAATTGAAAAATATAATACGATGTTCATCGCACCGCAAAGCAGGGAATGAGCACTTAGAATCCGATTCACAAGAGACCTATATCTGTCTCTTGAATTACTGTTTGAAAATCGCATCCAATAACAAATTCTAGTTTCGTGGTCCAAGGTCCCGGGAGAGGTCAGAACTTAAGAAGCTCTTCGTAACGAACTCTATCTTCATTATTCTCAACAAATACATTTGTTTGTAGCCTCGGGAATTTCAAGTCCATTGTGATTAGTGAACTTTCGAACATTGTTGGTGTTTCGACAATTTCTTACCTCTATAGTGAATTCTTACTTTCTGGGCTTAAGCTTGAAATAATATTACAGTTTTTAATCATCACACAAGCTTTACTGTGAAGGAAAACATCGAGAGGAAACCTGCATACGCCTGAGAAGAAATTCAAAGGCGTATGTATAGTCGTGCTGAGTAACGGCGATGGACTCGCCATCTGACACGTTGGCACCTAAAATATATCGCTGACGGAAAGTGGGTGTGTGGGTACTACCTGTACATCTCTGCTTACCCCTTCAGGGACCCTTGTGCGAAGGCGTGAGGATATATTATTATACTACGCATACGCTTTTACGTCTTATACGATAGTGTGTTAGGAAGGCCTAAAGATATTAAAAAGACAAATGTTCAAGCCGACACGTTTGTTCATCGTTTCTATTCGAGTCGAATTAAACCTTTTGTCGGAATGTAATTACGAGATTCGATTAAATGTAAAAATTTGCACCAATTTTATTACTGCAAACACAAATCAATCCGGACTGGGTGCTGTGGCTAACCACGGCGAATGGCGGAAGCGGTTTTGGGTTCAAACGGCGGGACGTCCGGGTGTCTCCGGAAATTGGTAGAATAACAATACGTTACCAATAATATTCATTGTCATAGCCCTTCTAATAGCTACAAAGTAGGGTGGCCAAGGGGAGGTATAGCCTCCTTATATAAACCATTCGAGTGTCTGAAATTTTACAAACAATATACCGTAAAATTGTTGTAATTCCCAAGGCGACAATGCGCTTTGAGTAAAAAATATTATGTACATTTATCAGCGTATATAACAAGGGTGGAAAGTGGGTGTGTGGGTACCATGTACGTACCTCTGCCTACCCCTTTGAGGACCTTTGTGGGAAGCACTGGAGATATTATTATAAAAAAAAAACAAGTCATAATGATGGTCTAGCTTACGGAATGAAATTATGAGAAAAAACTTCGTTTCTCAGAACCGAGTTTTGAAGACTATTGGCAACAGGGATGCAACACTACAGAGATGGATAATTTTGATAGTTATTCCATTGCGCACTCTTGTGTCCCTTTGTATTGTAAAGTTAAGAGTACAGTTAAGCCTAATAGGGTCGCCACGTTGGGTAAAAGGCTGGGACAATCATAATAGTTCCAGAAACAATTTAACTTAATACAATCAACTATGAAAACAAACGAAACGCAAACTTAATAATGAGCAGCCCATAACTCTAACCAATTAAAAGCTCAGCAGACCTCATTAAGGCCCCTTGACAGTAAAAAAATGCTAGGAAATTTCAAGAGACAATAGGATTTGCTATTGGTGTTAGGGTTAATACAATATTACAGTATGCATGCAGTGCGGTGCGTATAGAAATTATTCAAGTATAATTTGACGACCGTCTGGTCTAGTGGTTAGAGCTCCTGACTGAGAAACATGAGGTCACGTGTTCGAATCCCGCTGAGGGCAGATATTTGTGTGATGAACACGAATATTTGTACTTTAGTCTTGGATGTCCTATGTATTTATATATATATATATATATATATATATATATATATATATTCGGGCCTTCCCACACGGGTCCCCGAAGGGGTAGGCAGAGGTGTATAGGTAATACCCACACACCCACTTAAATATATATATATCGATATAAGTAAATACATCGTTGTCTAGTTACCATAACACAAGCTTTGCTTAATTTGGGACTAGGTCAATTTGTGTGGAATTGTCCCTGGTATTTATACATTTAGGTATTTATTGTAATTACATAAAATGTGGAGTAGTATCATCGCATTTTGGCTTTGATGTGGTCTAAATGCTCGTTTAATATTTTAATATGGACATACCGCATATAATTTTATCCCTTTATTTTGGAATATTGTTAAAATAGTATAATATTTTGTATTTTATTTTCGGGCCGGCTTCAGATTTTGGATCGCTAGTAGCATATATTTAGCCGTCGTTAAACGCACGAGACTTTGCAACAGGGCTTTTATTAACATTTAGACTGACTTACATAGTACATGCATATAAACATTTTAGATTTTTGTATTACAGTGTCCAAATATGTATATTGTTGGTGTACCTCAATAAAAAAAAATAAAAATAAAACAGAGAGTTCAGTCCATACCATATCTCTCTCATCTTCCGACTCCTAATGTAAGAAAAATTCAGTATCATCCACATTCGTGAATCTCTTCATACGTTTCGAAGTACGTTCTAATAATCGGAAACTGTAACAAACTGTTGTGTTCAACAATAAAAGGCCACAAAACCTTAAAACGATCACCCTTAACATCATATCCTTAAATGAAATAACATTAGCAACATGTAGACCTCCTTTGCAATAAATCGGCCCAAGAAATCCAGGGCAGTTTGCTTTTAAATGGAGCTACCAGTGTTGCCATAAAGGCGTAATTGCCAGTTACTCGGGTACAACACGACATGGCGAGAAACGTTGTAACTAGTTCTATTGCCCACTTCAAAACAACAATAACGGAAAAATGCAATCGTAACTTGCGCTATGGTGGGGTATTTCGTGATTATGAAGAATTCGTTGGTGTACAGTCCCAGTTAGGACAGTACACGGTAATAGTTAGAGGAGTACAAACACACTCGTATTCGCAAAGTTTATTGTACGTTAGCTAAGTGTCAGCGTGCGATATGTGTGCGGTATATTTTTGCACTGACTGCAGGTATCAGGCTTATGAACTAAAAGCAACAAAAATGAGTAGGCAAGCCTGATGTACGTGACATGATGAGATTCGCAAAACAAGCTTGTATAACGGGGAGTGTTCAGCAGAATTGTTCGATATGATGCCCACTTCCACCTTCTACCACCGCACCTCTCGCCATCGACGGGGAATTCATCCCCATACCTTGGAACCACAAAGGTCTCGCGCTGCGCGGTTCCAAAGGAGTTTCCTTCCGCGAACGCTCAGGCTGTGGAATGAGCTCCATGAGGTTGAGTGAAATTGAAAAATGAATGAGCCGTTGAGGTTTCCCTGGAGACTACAGCATGGAGTTCTTCAAGAAGGGTGTGAAAAGATTCCTGCAGGGTCGGCAGCGCGCGAGTGATACCCCTGGTGTTGCAAGCGTCCATAGGCGGCGGTAACCGTTTACCATCAGGCGGACCGCATGCTTGTTTGTCACCCATGTGGTATAAAAAAAAAACAGCTGGCTTGAACGAGGGTGCGATGTAACGTCGGTTTGGACATATATAAAGGATGAGTGATGGAAGGAAGATTGAAGAAACAGACATACAAAGCGCAAGTGTGTGCAAGGAGAGGCAGAGGAAGACAACGTTACAACTATCTAGATCAAAACGATCGGGCGGAAACGTCAACAGTACTCGAAACCGGCGAGCATGTATGAAGGGACTGATGAGTGTTGACGAAGCGAAGGAGGTGGGTAGGACTAGGGAGAACTGGCGCTCTATACTCTCTGCCTACCCGTTAGGGACTCGGCGTGATGATATGATGATGAATTATCGCCTTACCCTTACTTTCGTATTATCATTCTTAATCATACAACATCCAAGAAATCTCTATACGTTTGAGAAGAAATTCATAGACGTATACATACATACATACATATAATCACGCCTCTTTCCCGTAGGGGTAGGCAGAGACCACTTCTTTCCACTTGATACGATTCGTACATACTTCTTTCGCTTCGTCCACTTTCATTATTCTCTTCATACATACTCTTCGGTTTAGGGTACTCTTGACCTGACCTTTTTTCAAGACGTCCCTGATTAGGTCTAGAAACGTCCGCCTAGGTCTACCCTTTCCAACACTTTCATTCACACTCGCCTTATACACTTTTTTCGTCAATCGTTCTTCATTCATTCTCTGGACATGGCAAACCTTTTGTCACTACATCTTCTTTCAGACCACAACGTTTCCTTATCTCACGTAGACGTATAGACGTATGTACTATGTTTAGTCGAGAAACGGTGTCACGGTGGCACTTTCTTTAAGTGTGTCTCTGCCAGAGATATACCTTAGGTGCCAACGTGACAGATGGCGAGTCCATTGCCGTTACTCAAGCACGACGTATTTTAATGACTTCTCAAACGTATGCAGGTTTCCTCTCGATGTTTTCCTTCACCGTAAAGCATGTGGTACATTCGGGATTCGAATTTGCAATCTTTGTGTTGCAAGCAGCTACTTGAATTACTCAGCTACTACTGCATATATCATAGGGATATAATTATATAATTATAAATTAAACGCAGTCTATCCAGCACACTTACCCCGCGGGCAACAACTGAGCATTAAATAGAGCAATAACAAATTTCTAGGAAACTACTCGTCGATAGTTCCAATTAGTGTTACCAATAAACTAAGTCAAACAGAAATGCCGTTAATCTCTGTTGACATCGGCTAGAATTAACGGGGGGTTTTAATGACACGTGGACTAACACGATATTGGTCGACCTGGACGAACATGATAACGGTTCCCGGAATTCGATCGAAATTATGATAGACACTTTCGAATTACCTTTGAAATTAACTTGTGTTTGTACTGTACACTAGTATTGGAAAGGTAAAGAGGTAAAGTGTGTTTGCAATTTTGTTTTACAATAGCACATTTCATTAATAAAGACTCTCATCATGTTAACAGAGCTAAGGCATACCGGGTTTCCCGTTCGAATTTGGAGCTGCCGGACTGGCAGCAGGACCTCCACTTTATAGAAGTCCGTAGCCAACTATCACATTTTTGTGTCGTGTTTCTGCGCGACGAATAATGTTTCCAATATTGAGCTCCTCCTAAGGAGCGAGGATTGTTATATTATGTTGGCAGCAAAGGGATTAGTGCCATTATGCTAGCAACACAGTATAACCCTCCGAACACAGAGTGGCAACGGGCAGTGTTACTTCGGTATTATAAGCGTACATAGCCTGCGGTAACCGTTTCCATCGCTGTATGCTTGTTTACCACTCTTGTTGTATAAGAAAATTACATTGTTAGAAATGAGCTACATGATGATAGCCGTGGTGGCCGAGTGGTTCGAGCAGTTGCCTGCGACGCAAAGGTCGCAAGTTCGAATCTCGACTGTACCAATGAGTTTTTCTGGACTTAAGTACAGTGATTAGTCACACCACGAGCTTTACGGTGAAGAAAAACATCGAGAGGAAACCTGCATACGTCTGAGAAGAAATTCAAAGGCGTATGTATAGTCGTGCTTGAGTAACGGCGATGGACTCGCCATCTGTCACGTTGGCACCTAATATACCTCTGGCTGAAAGTGGGTGTGTGGGTATTACCTATACACCTCTGCCTGCCCCTTCGGGGACCCTTGTGGGAAGGCGTGAGGATATAATAATAATAATAATAATAGAAATGAGCTACGCAAGAGTAGATGGCGCCACTGTCTCAACCGCAGGGAACTCAACGGGATCGAGTGAATGAAACGAACGAACGCGATGGCGTCTGTCAAGCGAGAATGGACGGGGACTGGTTGATCGACGAGTAGGGCAGATCCAATGGCAGATCGGTTGTTTTTGTAATGACGCGTGGATATTTTGTTAATATTTGCAAGTTGTACCTAGTCCATTTGTGATTATTTCCTGTATAAATGTGCAATTCTTTGTAATAGTCAGTCCGTTTGTATTATTTTAAATAAATTTAGTTATCCATTTCCAATCCTTACTAATATTATAAATGTGAATGTAAGTTTGTTTGTTACGCTTTCACGTAAAAACTACTTAACCGATAATCATAAAACTTTGTACACATATTCTCGGAGGTGTTAGAAGTAACATAGGATACTTTTTATTGAAAAAATAAATCATTTTTACGACAGAAAAAAATGCCGTTTTACTAAAATGGTGATGGCTTATATCCAGGATTAAGACACAGAATACATTTGAATCCCGAAAGATTCAAAGCTCTAATATGATAAAGGCAAAAATATGTATGTTGCTCTTTCCACGCGGGCGAAGCCGCGGGCATAAGCTAGTAATATATAAAACAGATTAAAGTTGATACGATAATTCGCATCCCATATTTGCACGCACATACCATATTTGGGCAACTGTGTTATTTCTGAGACATATTCTTAACATATTGTCTTCTCAGATGCTTTCCGAAGAGGGTAGGCAGTGGTGGTATACTGAACTGTGTAAACGTAATGCCGAATCTGGTGCCGTTTCAAGAACGACTACACATACGTATATTTATGCGTGCTAATGTATGATATTATATTGGATAATTTATATTCAGTCATATTAATATTTCCCGTTTCTTATCCCCTCTATAGCCTGCCTTACCTTTCTCTGCATCACCGAAAGGTTGACTGGTAGAGAATGCCTACGGCATTAAGTCCGCCTATGTAAATGATTTTGCAGGAAGTTTTTTAAATAAATAAATAAATGAATACGTCTTTCAAATACTTGTCAGACAAAAAGTGGTACCCTCACGAAGTCTTACATAATAGTTTCGCTAATTGTTATATTCACCACCAGGGCTTAAACCTGTACTCAGCCATGACTGACTTCAACCACCGAACTGTCTACCAAGTACCTATAATTTTTTCAATACAAAAATGGAGCAAATGGAGCGGCTAGAATCTTAAGATATTATTAGCTAGAACTCTTTCGCTTTGTTCACATCCATCAATCTTTATACACGTCCACCCGTTTCGAGTACTCCTCCTACAGCTAATGATATAAATAAATGAATGATATAAATGATACGAAAGCTAACGATGTCTCTTAAGATACAAAAGGATTTTTTTTATAATGTATTGATGCTTAGCTTTATTGAGTGACATCAAACGTTATTATACTTTTATTAAATCACTTGACTGACATTACGGAAAACATTAGATTTTTCCGGAACGATGCTTCTAAGATAATAATAATATACCTTCCTACAAGGGTCCCCGAAGGGGTAGGCAGAGGTGTATAGGTAATAACCATACATCCAATTTCCGCCAGAGATATATTTTAGCTGCCCGCGTGACAGATGGCGAGTCCATCGCCGTTACTCAAGCACGCCTTTGAATTTCTTCTCAGACGTGTGCAGGTTTCCGTCACCGTGCACCGTAAAGCTCGGGGTGTGACTAATGACTGTACTTTAGTTCACAAAAATTTATTGGTGCAGTCGGGATTCGATCTTGAGATCTTTGTGTCGCAGGCAACTGCTCGAACCACTCGGCCACCACGTCTTCCAGGGAATTTCTAAGATAACAGTTTTAAGCACCCTGGTCGCCGTTTTGCATTAGTCTTGACTGCAGCAGTAACATTAATAAGGGAAGGTTAATCAAATGCTGTGAAGGATAACATCTAGATAAAACCTGCTTAAGTTTGAACAGAAATTCATTTGAAAAGACGTATGTAGGTCACGTGACCTATATAGGCTAATCGCCGTGTCTCGAGTTGACAGCTAAATATATCATCAGCGAGAAGTGGGGTGTAAATACACCTCTGCCTACCCATTTAGGAAACATTATAGGAAGGCGTGAAAATATAAGTTTATTAAAACGTGCTCAAGTTTAACATCCAAAGTGTAACTCAACTTAGATAGGTAAGGTACTTATGTAAGGGACTGATATAGTTATCTTTAAGCGGAGTTTGTTGACGAAACTTCAGCTGGCAGCTATCTGAAGGAACTTTTTAATTGATCTTTTGATAACAGTACCGGCTGCTTTAGTTCAACCATCAAGTTTAATTACTTACATTTGATGCTTTGAGTTGGGGTGGCAGAGTGGTTCGAGTAGTCGCCTGCAACGCAAAGGTCGCAAGCTCCAATCGAGACGGCTGCAATACTTTTGAACTTAAGTGTTTAGAGTGATTAATCACACCACCAATAATAATATATCTTCACGTCTTCCCACAAGGGTCCGCAAAGGGTTACATACTACCAATACACCTCTGCCTACCGGTTATATAAGTCGCTAACGTGACAGATGGCGAGTCTACTGACCTTACTCAAGCTCTGTACGACTTCGAAGTTCTACTCAAACGTATGAAAGTTCCCCTCGTTGTTTTCTTTACCGTTAAGCTCATGAAGTGTCTAATCACTGTGATATAGTTCAGAAAAAAGCATTCGTTCAGTCGGGATCCGAACTTACAATCTTTGTATTGCATGCAACAAATCGAATCACTCGGCCACCATGGTTCTTGATATTTATATATCCTCACGCCTTCCCACAAGGGTTCCCGAACGGGTAGGCAGAGGTGTATAAGTAGTACCCACACACCCACATTCCACTTTTCCCACTTTCCGCAAGACATGTTTTAGTTGCCAAACGTGACGTTACTAATAACTAATACATACACGCCTTTGAATTGCTTCTCAGACGTATGCAGGTTTCCTCTCGATGTTGTCCTTCACCGTAAAGCTCGTGGTGTGACTAATCTCTTGATTTTTAGCTCTACATAATAAGGCTAAATTTAACACGTCTGTCTTATAACGACAATATTTCTCATGAGCTCCTTGTCTGACCCTTGAAACCCTTCACGTGATCTCCGGTTCACGCATTGCGGTCACATTTTTCCTTGTCAATATAAAGGTTTATTATATAATATACCAATACATTGACTACATAACAGGTATAATTAATTAAAACATCGATCGTACATCATGTATTTGTTAATATAAATAGCCGTGGTGGCAGTGATTCGAGTTCGCAAGTTCGAATCCCGACTGTACCAATGAGTTTTTCTGAACTTAAGTACAGTGATTAGTCACACCACGAGGTGAAGGAAAGCACCGAGAGGAAACCTGAACGCTGTCTGATAAGCAATTCAAAGGCGTATGTATAGTCGTGCTTGAGTAACGGCGATGGACAAAATGGCTGCCTGAAAAGCCTCAAAACTTGAAACGAGCATGTGTTCAAAGACAGATGAATATAGATGAAGCGAAAGAGGCTAGAGAAAACCGACGCCCTCTCTATTTTTACTACGCACTTCTAGGTGGACCTCAGTCCTAGTCGGGTAGCTCCAAATTCGAACGGGAAAACCGTTATGCTTTACCTCTTTTAAATTACGTTCAACATAGCCAATTTCAAAGCACTCTTTGTTAAGAGCCTCTAATTAACGTCGGCGTATGGGTAGTACCAGCGCGGCGTTTGTTTGACACTTATCATCACCGTCTCAATCCAACGAACATCAAAGTGCAGCAAGTAACTTTCAAACGAGCACCGAACTACCGCCATTAAAACTTTTTCACTTGCTATCGATGTTCGAGCAAAAACTTCAAAAGATGTTACATTGGCGGAATCCATAGCTAAGGAAAAATACGGTGCTATTAAAGTAACAAAGATTAAGGAAAAACATTTTTTTCAGTGATAAAAATACTTTCTTAATATAATTATGAGTTTGAGTTTTGGTTTAATAATAGGTTTGCGACTGAGGATTTATAATTACATTCCCACAAAGAATGAAAGGAATGGAAAAATAATTAAGGTATCATATTAAAAATACAGAATTAGAATAGTTTATAATATATATCTTCATTCCATCCCACAAGGGTCTTCGAAGGGGTAGGCAGAGGATAGACCACTAGTTTTACGGTGAAGGCAACCATCGTGAGGAAACCTGCATACGTTTGAGAAGAAATTAAAAATAGTATGTATAGTCGACCTTGAGTATCGTCGAAGTACCCGCCATCTGTCACGTTGGCATCTAAAATATATCTCCGGCGGAAAGTGGGTGTGTGGGCTATACCCTTCTTCAAGTGATCCATGGTGTACTCTCTAAGGAAACCTCAATAATTGTCAAATTCCCTACAAACACAGGTTATGATTGTGGTATCACTGTAACGTAATTACGCTTGAAGAAAAACCCAAACAGAGAACACAAATCAAATCGATAATTCTCAAATTAGACGGTCCATCTGCGTTAAATTTGGTATGCTGAAATTTATGTGAGGTCCCTTCCACGTAATCTTAAAAAAAGGGATTTTTCGCATGTTATTCCGAAATATTTTAGCTTTCCATGGAAGAAAAGGTTACTTAGACTTGTTGTTGTCCTATGGCACCCCGGAGGTGCAGAGGGCCTTCATAAGGTTGCGCCACTTCTTTCTATCCTCAGCTATTTCCTTGGCTTCGCTCCAGCTCAGTCCGACGGCTCGCAGCTCGCTCTCTACGGTGCGCCGCCAAGAGTGTACAGGACGTCCGCGGTTACGCCTTCCGTCCGGCGGCTTCCACTCGAAAGCGATGCTTGCGTTATTCGCTTTTCCTCTCCGAATAGTATGGCCTATCCATCTCCACTTTCGTGTCGCGATGTCCACGCTTATGGGGGACTGATGACATATCCTCCACAGATCTTCGTTGCGTATATTGCGTATTGCGTTACTTAGACTTATCCATTATAAAATAAGCTCTTGACTGCGAAACTTGAGATAGCGGGTCCGATTCCCGCTGAGGGCAGATATATGTGTGATGAACACGAGTATTTGTACCTTAGTCTTGGATGTCCTATGTGTTTGTGTATATATCTATCTATATAAGTAAACATATCGTTGTCCAGTTACCATAACACAAGCTTTGCTTAATTTTAGGATTATGGTTCAATTTGTCTGGAATAGTCCGAAGGTATTTATTTTTTTATTATCAAATTAGTGATTAGGTATTTATTTTTTTATTATCAAATTAGAACCGTGGTGGCCGAGTCGTTCGAGCAGTTGCCTGCGACGCATAGGTCGCAAGTTCGAATCCCGACTGTACCAATGAGTTTTTCTGAACTTAAGTACAGTGATTAGTCACACCACGAGCTTTACGGTGAAGGAAAACATCGAGAGGAAACCTGCATACGTCTGAGAAGCAATTCAAAGGCGTATATATAGTCGTGCTTGAGTAACGGCGATGGACTCGCCATCTGTCACGTTGGCACCCTAATATACCTCTGGCGGAAAGTGGGTGTGTGGGTATTACCTATACACCTCTGCCAACCCCTTCGGGGACCCTTGTGGGAAGGCGTGAGGATATATTATTATTATTATTATCAATAGTGAAGACAAAAGATGGCGTCACATTAAAAATAAAGATAGAACAATGCTCGTCTAACATAGGAAGAAAACACGATCGACAAAGATGAAACAGTATCCCACAATGCTCCTTTATCTGACAATATCATCCAACAATGTATTGAGCGTAGCATTATAAGTGTCGGAACATAAATTACAATAACTAGGTGTGGCATATCGCAGGCATCGCAAATGAGCCTCTCACGTGACTCGCCCCGCGTTACCCGACACCAACAAAAAGGCGCCTTGGAAAGTTCTTTAAAAGCATTTATTTCGGGGCCAAACATTACTTTATCGCATCTGCGATCTGCCGTCGAAATGGCGATTGATGACGAATCACTTTTCGGTAAATTCAAAGGAATTCCAGTGAATGTGAACTAGTAACTCTATCTTTGACTTTTTCATCGGCCTTTTGATTGTGGGGTTTTCAGATATTAATTTAAAAGATATTGAGTTGTGATGGCTGAATGGTACTAGTCCGAAACGCTAAGATTGTAAGTTCGAAGCGCTAAAAACTAAAACTAAAATAATGAGCTTTTAACTTAAGTTCAGTGATAAGTCACAACACGAGCTTTACGGTGAAGGAAAACATTGAGAGAAAACTCTCAGAGGATGAAATTCAAGAGATATGTGTGTATGTGTATTCGCCATCTGTGACGTAGGCTCCCAAAATCCTAATAATAATAATCCTAAAAAGTGGGTGTACCTACACACCTCTGCCTAGCCTTGGGGACCCTTGTGTCAAGTCAAGATACGAACTCGTAATGTTTCCGTTGCAAGCCACTCATCCCTTACGAAATCATGTTTAACTAAAGGAAATTTCTTTTTCCCTGCTACACATAACTGTCGCCATGTTAAATTAGAATGTAGAAGCAATTAAACGAATAGACGTTCCTTTATGCGATAGTAAGCCCATGTTTGCAGCAAAGCCAATTAGATAGAGGCGAGTGTTCAAACACTGGCCGACGCTGCTAATGATTAAAAGCAATTATTGATAGAGTGAGATATAACCTAGTCGGCGTGTATCCTATAAATTGGTGTCATTGTGGCGGGTTTAGTTTTAACTTTTTTTTCAACCAAATCAAGGCTTGGATGAAGAAACCCGTTACGTTTACATGAACTAATAGAATAATAAATAAATTTGTGAAGGAAGATTGATGAAACACCAAAGAGGCAGAGGAAGACTTCGTTCCAACTAATTAAATCGAATGGACAAAAATCTTAAAGATGGGAACGTCAATAGTACGATTAGAGGTGGCTAATCTGGAAGTATAGATCTAGAGAAAAATCATGGCTTATGTAATCAGATATTCTTCCAAATTATATGTTGTGGTCTAGGCTTACAACTTGCAACTGAATCAAAAGACTAGCTATCCTTTAAATTGGGGGTAATAATTAAAAGTGAACTTTAACCCTAACTACAATAGGTATATTTTTACTCTTTATTGTCTAAGAAAGTTCTTCAGACACAGCATCACGTCTGTGTTTTCATCCCACACGTATGGAGGCTTCTATACAGTAGATCGGGTATCCTATTATATAATTATCTCCATCGGTAAAATTTAGTACTACCGATACAATTCTACCTACGCCTTCGGGGACCATTTTGCGCAGGTGGGAGGATATACTATAAATACGCATTAGTTTTGAATCTACAACCTTGGTTATGTTGGGTGTAGATTTAAACCAATCGTCCACCACGATTCTCTACAATATAACTTTGTAATGATAGCTACATACGTCACTGATACTATACAGATACCTAGCCCAAATATGCGGATCGACTAGCGGCGAACACCCAAATGCACATTCAATTTTCACCCTAACAGACACATATCTACGCGTCTCACTAATGAAGCCCCGTCAATCAGACCGTTTGTCTGTCCGTCCGTCGTTCAGCCGATACAAATTAGTGACAACACTGTACGTACTGAATCCCTATTAATGATCCCGTGTACTGGCTGCGTATTTGTGAACTGCGAGTCGTATGTGTAGGGCTTTATTAAAATACAAAAAATATGCATTTCACAAAATGGTAGTAACTGATCTTGTTCGAGGGGTATTCAATATATTATTGATTAAAAACGCAAATGCAAAATACAAGATAGAATATCAGATTAATCATTATTTACATTTTGCCAACCCGCCTTCCCACAAGGGTCCCCGAAGGGGTAGGCAGAGGTGTATAGGTAATACCCACACACCCACTTTCCGCCAGAGATATATTTTAGGTGCCAACGTGACAGATGGCGAGTCCGTCGCCGTTACTCAAGCACAACTGTACATACGCCTTTTTGAATTACCTCTCAAACGTATGCAGGTTTTCCTTCACCGTAAACCTCGTGGTGTGACTAATCACTGTACTTAGGTTAAGAAACACTCATTGATACAATCGGGATTCGAACTTGCGATCTTTGTGTCGCAGGCAACTGCTCGAACCACTCGGCCATCACGACTTTATGATAATGATGATGATGAGATATTCGCCGGAGATATATTTAGGTGCTAACGTGATAGATGGTGACTCCATTATAGTTTCTAAAGCACAAACTTATACATACATACGTCTTTGAATTTCTTCCCAAACATATGCAGGTTTTCCTGAGATGTCTACCTTCATCGTAAAGCTCGTAGTGTGAATAATCAATGTACTTAATTTCAGAAAATCTTATTGGTACAGTCGGGATTTGAACTTGCAAGCATTGTGTTGCAGCTCGGCAAAGTTCTTTACGTTATTAAATTAAAATCTTGAGGGTCTCGGCGTGATGATATGTTTAAATGTTTTTTAGGCAATAAGTTGATTTAGACCTAAAAATCTACACATCTAACGTCAAAATTCATACATACAGATTATGATGGGTCCCTAACGGCGTAGACAGAGAGAGTAGAGTGCCGGTTCTTTCACGAGTTACATACGAACCTCTTCAATTCGTCCACATTCATCTCTTCAAAATTCAATTGTCAGATTTCAATGAAACGGTACAAAATAGGGTTGATTGACGTTACTTGATTAGAGTGTGTTGGCGGAGGCTGTTTGTGGCATACAATCGATGCTTTGATTTAGTTCCAATACAATGCAGGCTGTAGTTAGTCGCACAGTCGACCGGCGATAAGGGTAACTCCAGAACTACTCCAGTTGGTCCATAGTGGAACTTATCTTTTTCTCATTAAAATTCAAGTTGAGTGAGCAGTTAATAGTGTATTTGCAATGTAATAATATATCCTCACGCCTTCCCACAAGGGTCCCCGAAAGGATAGGCAGAGGTGTATAGGTAATACCCACACACCCACTTTCCGCCAGAGGTATATCAGGGGCCAACGTGACAGATGGCGAGTCCATCGCCGTTACTCAAGCACGACTATACATACACCTTTGAATTTCTTCTCAGACGTATGCAGGTTTCGTCTCGATGTTTTCCTTCACCGTAATGCTCGTGGTGTGACTAATCACTGTACTTAAGTTCAGAAAAACTCATTGGTACAGTCGGGATTCGAACTTGCGACCTTTGCGTCGCAGGCAGCTGCTCGAACCCGGCCACCACGGCTACCCGATGTACTTAGCTAAATACGAATGCTTTATAGATTCCTCTATACCGTGTCTCGGAAAATAGAACTCATTGTATTTTGGACGTTTCAGTGTTTAGAATATATCCTCATAATGATGCAATATAACAAATAGTTCCAAAGATAACTAATCATTATTACAACATTTTTAAAGGGAGTATTCACTCTGAAACATGTTTTTTTTTTCGAAAATTATTACTAAGATAAAACAAAAATTAAAACATAGTTAGTTTGTACATGTATAACATTATCATTACAGCAGATTTTATGCGAAAATCAGGTAAAGCATTTGATAATGGTATTTATTTTTATCATAAACTTACTCACTAACGGGGTAGGCAGAGCATATAGAGCGCTCTCTATCTCTTTAGCTTCATCCACATACATAAGTCTTTTCAAATATATAACGTTTTTTAAGACTGCAAAGGCGAGTAAGGCGAATACGGCCTACCTGGTAGTAAAAGTTTACTGAAACCTATGTGATTTTAAGCGCAATATCAACACAAGGGCGTAGTTATTTCCCGAACAAATATACCCCACTTCCTTACTCGCCGCAGGAACGCAACACTATACCCGGAAGCACTGTCTTGTGGCTGAAATATTCTATATCTATAAGGTGGCAATATGTAACGGGAAACCTCGCTGTCGCCTACCGCTTTTATTTATTAAGACACACATATATTATTCTTCCCACAAGGGTCCCCGAAGGGAACTTCCGCCAGAGATATATTTTAGGTGCCAACGTGTCAGATGGCGAGTCTTTAAATTTCTTCTCAGACACATGCGGGCAGTACGCCTCTGCCTACCTCTTCGGGAACCCTTGTGGGACGGCCTGAGATAAAATTATTATTAAAAGAAAACAGCCGTGGTGGCCGAGTGGTTCGAGCAGTTGCCTGCGACGCAAAGGTCGCAAGTTCGAATCCCGACTGTACCAATGAGTTTTTTTGAGCTTAAGTGCAGTGATTAGTCACACCACGAGCTTTACGGTGAAGGAAAACATCGAGAGGAAAACCTGCATATGTCTGAGAAGAAATTCAAAGGCGTATGTATAGTCGTGCTTGAGTAACGGCGATGGACTCGCCATCTGTCACGTTGGCACCTAATATACCTCTGGCGGAAAGTGGGTGTGTGGGTATTACCTAAACACCTCTGCCTACCCCTTCGGGGACCCTTGTGGGAAGGCGTGAGGATATATTATTTATTATATTTATAATATTAAGTATAGATATAGCTTATAGGAAAATATTTTGCGTTAGATTTTTTTATTCTCAACGATTTGGGCCGTTTTCCTCAAGCATACCTTCGGTCAACTCCCCCGGACTTAGCGCGGGACACTCAAACATCATCAACGTGCCCGGCTTGAGCTCAAGTAGTCCCGAAATATTTCATTATTTTCCTCTCCCCTTTATTAGGAACGGGTTCTTTATATTTTACATTCCCTTCGCCTCATTGACTTGTTCTGAAAATATTTGTTCGTGATATTTTTGTTGTTGAGAGCCATGGTAGAACTTAAGTACAGTGATAAGTCACACTCGCCAATGTATTTACATACATACATACATACATGTCATCACGCCGAGTCCCTAACGGGGTAGGCAGATAGTATAGAGCGCCAGTTCTCTCCAGACTTAAATACCTCTTTCGCTTCATCCACAATCATCAGTCTCTTCATTCATGTTCGTTGGTTTTGAGTACTCTTAATTTCAATATAAAGTCCAGAAAAATCATTGGTACAGTCAGGATTCGAATTTGCAATCTTTATGTTGCAGGCAACTTCTCGTAACACTCGGTCACCACGGCTTTATATATTTGTTTAATATTTCCTGATCTAAGGCTTTACTAGAATCTGTACGTACGTTTATTTTAGTTGATTCGCTGGTAATTAAGTTTCCCATTTAAAGAAAGTTCACGTCCAATTTTACTACTTTAAATTCATTCGGATGTCTTTATCAAAATTATTTCCGGTACCGCACCTGTTTTGTCTATATATTTATAGGCTTCTTGCACCATAAGCTAATATTCGTCGCTTCCATATTATGGTCTGATTAGCCAATATACACTCCGATGAATTGATTTATCACATCGTAAATTAATAAAACATAATATCTTGATGTAGAATTTAAATCGCACAATTTTAACACAACTGATAATGTTTTCTAAATAAAGAATCAGCGTGGTTTTATAATTAACTTAACTTTAATATTATTAATAGCCTCATTTATGATTCTAGTGAATAGCCTGATAAGGATTGGCTAATAATCAATAGCATAAATATGAAATCACTAAACAATTTACATATAAGGTATCTCTGAATATGAGATAGTCAAAGTATGTGATTAAACACAATATACAAATAAAAAATAACTTATCCATTAAATGTTTTCTAAAAATTAATACAATTAACAAAATATACATATAAAACAATTAACTTTTGTATCCCGACTCTCTTTATTAAGTGTATTTAATGTCCAAGGTAACATACCTGCTAAATAATCTTCTGCCGTTTTGGGATTGGCGCAATATAAAACTGCACGATTCAAAGCAATAAATATAACAAAGTGAAAATGATTTAATAGCCTCATATAGAAAAAAAATACTACGTTTTACGACACCAATTACCATAAAATCTCAGTGAGTATAATTCGGCAAATCCGTTCAACAATCCGCCCTACCCATTCTAGCAAACGAATCGATTTGCCAAACTGTCTGAGCTAAATTATCAACAATTTTATCTTCGTCATAAATTATTTTTCATACAGTCGAGGTTGTTAAACGCATAATCTTTTGTTAAACAACGCAGTTTCGGTAAAAAGCTGGGTATCTGCAAAATGAGTCGATAAAACAGCCGATCCAATCACGGCACGGCTTGAGATTCACCGCGTGGGGATTACACCGCTCGAACCTCTTCCGCGTCGAGTTATGGGACGAAATTCTACGGGAATTATTTTGAGGCCACTAAACGTGCGGAGGAAGGGCTTTTATGCTTAGCATAATTATTTTTTCTGTGTCTCTTGTCTCAAGGGTCTTCTTAAACCTCTCGGCTACCACGGCTACATACATAAGAAGCGTTTTTAAGCATTTAGTGTATTTTTTTATAATATAAATTCCGAGACATCCAAATATTTGAGAGCTCAGTAGAATAGTAAATTAATTTAACTATGACGAGTTTAAAACACAATGTAAAAATTAAAATCAAATATAAGACAACACCTAAGATGCAAGAATCTTTAAGGAATATAGAGTAGATTTTCGCGCTCACAAATCCCTGCAACTAAGTAAATATTCATGGCAGAAAATAAAATTGCAATTCGGCTCATAATGTCGCAATCTATTCCGCCATTCTCCTGGCTCCAATATACGCGCAGGATGAAAGCACCCGAACGCTTCGTTTAACCTTCGATTCTTGAATGGAAAACCGGTGAGGGCGTAGCACCTCTGCGCAAATACTTGCCCACCCATAAAATAATGTATGTACCTGTAGATTCTACGGAGCTCGTCAAAAGTAATGCTTCATAAAAAACAAAAGAAATTTTAGGTATGTGTTACCACGTTTGCTTACTTAGTCCTTTTGCAAATTGCTATAATATAAAATTTCAAGTAGTACATATGTATGTACATACATATCATCACGCTGAGTCCATCATGGGTTAGACATTAAAAGTACTTCTTTTTTACTGCTACAGTTTATCAGTCTATTCATACGTGCAAATTAGTGTTTAAAATATGGAATATTGTTTTTTAGGTTAATTAGAATGTATGGTTGGCTACATCTATTTTAAATAAAATACAATTTGTTGAGCATAAAATTGGTTACATGTTATGCACATATATAAAACAAATAGGTATTTAGTCTAAAAGCAAGTTAAATATTTAAGTTAACAAAATAACAGGCGCAGAAATTATATTAGAGATACACATATTTAAATTTATACACTGAACTTAGTATCAGAGTAGGTAGTTAGCAAATTGTATTAACATAACAAGCATAGTTAAGTAGCAACTGGCACCTAAGCTAGGATACCCTGTGTAGGCACCAGTTCCTTCTACACTTTAATTTCCAATTTCCAGTGATCTGAGACTAATCCAAATCCAATCTCTTGTTTATTAGATTTAATAAAAAAAAAGATATGAGATAAATACACATTTCTTCTCACACTTAAAACAAAAAACACTTTCAACAACTTAGGACATTAACTGCACGTTACATATAAACTAAACCAATTATAAGATCAAAGAACCAGTTATCTTAACATCATAAATTCCTCAAGCGATAATACAATTTAGATATCCTCCATTTCAATCAAATATTTATTCTATACAATACTATTACCATGTAACAGGTAATCTTTATGTTTGGGATAAGCTTGGCAATAAAAACTATTAAACGGTCAGTCGTTTCGAGTTGGGACGAAGATCTAATCAGTGTGTCGTCCAGGTACCTTATTTATGAAACGGACTGACTGTAGCGTAAGGAAATTCTAGATATCGGTTAAAGGTGATAGACAAAATATTTGTGGGCATTGTTTGATAATCGTAAAGAATGTATTAATGTCATTGGCTTACATTCTCAAAATCTGATAGTAATCGGCTCAGACATCTTTCTAGGTAACAGCAATGCTTATCTTGTAACACGTAATGTACGTTTCTGAAAATATATTCATATTTTGTCTCAGAATGTCTCACAGATAATATTTTATTACATCATGTCTAAAAGAAAGGGGTGACATTTGGTAAGCTCGTCTCAAGACGTGATAATACTGTATGTACATAATTCATAAATAGAAGATGATGAAGAGAGGTAGGGCATAACGGGTTTCCCGTTCGAATTTGGAGCTGCCCGACTGGGGCAGGACCTCCACCTTATAGAAGTCCGTAGCCAAATAACACAATTTATTGTGTTGTGTTCCTACGCGGTGAATAAGGTTTCCAGTAATGAGCTCCTTGGGGTGGGGGAAGGATTGTTGTATTGTGTTGGCAGCAGAGGGATTAGTCTCATTATGCTGCCAACACAGTACAACTCTCCGAACACAGAGTGGCAAAGCGCAAGTGGTACTTCGGTATTGTAAGCGTGAATAGGCTGCGGTAATCGTTTTCCATCGGGTGGGCCGTATGCTTGTTTGCCACTCTTGTTGTATAAAAAAAAAAATAGAAGCCGTGGTGGCCAAGGCGATCGAGTAGTTTTTCATATCAATACATTTTTTCTTAAGTACATATTCTAGCGATCCCGCCCAGCTTCGCTTGGGTGAGATAATAAAGATTAAAAGCTCCTTAAGCCATCCAGGAACTCACTCATATATAAAATGTCATCCAAGTCGGTCCAGGCCTTAAGTAGGAGCTAGGTGACAAACACGCGTACAGAAGAATTATATATACCTATATAGCAAACTGTCCCACCCAGCTTTGCTTGCGTATATGTGATGATAGTGTGATTGTACATATCTAACATTTGCAAAATTAATTGCTGATCTAGTGTATCACGACAGAGGCGAGTGAAATCGGTTTCGTGCGGTAATGAAAAGCTTAGTCAGGTCTTAAACGCTACTTAGATACTTGTTAAACTTTCAACACACGCTTGAACATAATTTAAATTACTTATCTCCACACCAGGGCAGAGTTTAGAGCGCCACTTCACTCTTGCCTTACACACCTCTTTTACTTTCGTGTAGAAAGCAGGAGGTATTTAAATTTCCAACCACCTTATATGTAATTAAACTAACTTATAAACTTCTAAACTGAAGCACCGCATTAAGAGACAACGATTAAGTTAAGCGTTCGTAATGAAATAGAGTCTTGTATATTGGTATTATTAAAGACACGTGGTGGCCGCTGCAACACAAAGGTAGCAAGTTCGAATCCCGACCATCCCAACTGTTATAATCCCGTGGGAGATTCCTGAACTTAAGTACAGTGATTAGTCACACCACTAGCTTTACGGTGAAGGAAAACATCGCGAGGAAACCTGCATACGTCTGAGAATAATTTCAAAGGCGTATGCGTAAGTCGTGCAAGTCGTGCTTGAGTAACGGCAATGGACTCGTCATTTGTCACTTTGGCACCTAAAGTATATCTCTGGCACACCAGTATACCTCTGCCTACCCTCTCGGGGACCCTTGTGGGAAGGCGTATATATATATATATATATATATAATATTATATTTATACATTACAATAAGACACGCAACTTAAGACTCGCATCGCACCTCATGATACCTCTGGTATAGAAATATTATAATAAAATTACGATTTACAATAGTCACTAAATTTTTGATCCATATTATGATCGAATTTGAGTAAAATCATTACGATTATCCAATATTAAAACCATATCTGCCAAATGTTTTAGCTTTTAACCATAACGAAAGTAAAACATTACTAGAGACTCTTTCCCAATAATACATATTATTTTCTAGAAATAAAGTCTGATTGAGCCAAAATTGAGTCTGGGCTTGATAATGTGGGTACGCATGTACCAATATATATTCCTGTCAACAATATATATATATATTCCTTTATAGAAGAGTAATTCAAACAATCGTTCAAATGTTGAAGCAAATATTTAAATGTATTTAGTTTCTGACACGTTAGTTGAAAGGTCCCAATGGCCTTTCTGTGAGCCATTGTAATGTTGAAAAATACATTTTGAGCATATTTATTTATTTATTGTTTGTCAATTACGTGGTCATTTATGTTCCTTTGGAAAATAATTGGTTCAACATATGTTATGACAAAAGTAAAAAATACATATGAGTAATAAATAAGGTTAATTATAAATTAATTACCGAGAAGCACATAGCCTTCTTTCTGTATATGGCAAAGGAAAGAAATCTAGGATTACACTTCCACCTTGCCCTGCGGAAAACCTTATGGCAAGGCGTGAAGCCTGGTCTGCAGACCAGGTCATCAGCTCGAATAGCCACCGATACATAATTTTAAAAATCATTGAACAACTTAATTATATACCTATTAGAGAGATTGTTACGTAATTAATTTAAAAGTAATATTCAGTTATAAAAAATATCAACATTAAAACATGGCGATCCTAGCTGTCTGTAAGTTGTACTGCCATTTTCAATGTCGTGTCACAAACAAGTTTTAACGACTTGTGTTTCCAATTCAAATCAACATGTTTCATTAATGATTTCGGTTCGAAATTTACGCAACAAAACGCTTTTAATTATATTGAAGATGTGCTGGTAAACAAATGTTTGTATAAATTAAATTAATTGTATACAAATACAGTATTTATTTTTTTAATCGAATAAAAGTTCTAATAGTATTCAAACTCGTAAATGTTTAGATAAAACATATTTTGTTTCTAAGTCTGTTGCTACCCGAGAGTTGCTTGGCGTGATAATAAAATGTTTAGAGAGTATGTTTATTTGTACAAAATCTTATCTTTATCCTATCGAAAATCGAATGAGATGTTGAATCGGGAGGGGAACGTCAAGAATGTTCGAAACGGCGAGCATGTATAAAGAGGCTGATGAATGTGGATGAAGCGAAAAAGTCTGTTTATATACAGTAAAAAAAGTACAAAATGTAAAACTTGCATCCTTGCCTAAAAGGAGACTCAGGTCACTAGATTAAGTATAAGAAATGCTTTGTGTGTAAATAAAGATTATTATTACTATTACAAAAAAAACCCTAAGAATATGGTAGCAGCATATTTACTCTAAGAATAACCCGTTTTCCTTCAGCTTCAATTAAAAATTATCGGTATTTACTTATGCATTACAAACTTACATCACATGCCGTTACCTTAATTCAAGTATTTAAATCTGTTTAATTAAAAAAGACCATCTATTCCAACAAACCCAACGAGATACAGACAAAATAATTCGATTTTATGGTTATTACCAAATTATTGGGCCGTAAGGCCATTAAGGGGCCGTGGTGGCCGAGTGGTTCGAGCAGTTACCTGCGACGCAAAGGTCGCAAGTTCGAATCCGGCTGTACCAATGAGTTTTTTCTCAACTTAAGTACAGTGATTAGTCACACCACGAGCTTTACGGTGAAGGAAAACATCGAGAGGAAACCTGCATACGTCTGAGAAGAAATTCAAAGGCGTATGTACAGTCGTGCTTGAGTAACGGCGATGGATTCGCCATCTGTCACGTTGGCACCTAATATACATCGGGCGCAAAGTGGGTGTGTGGGTATCTATACATCTCTGCCTACCCCTTCGGGGACCCTTGTGGGAAGGCGTGAGGATATTATTACCAAATTATTTACAAGAATTCCGACAATGTTGCTATAGTTTCGTGCGGTTATTACCAACGGCAACCATCTTGAATGTTACCTATTTGGTTATATTATGATCGCATCGGAGCTGAGCTGTGTAGAAGAATTCAATTAAATTGATCTCAAAAATAGATTAAAATTTACTCCAGAGATTGTTTCAAATGAATTTTATAATCAGTACGTAAGTTTTACAGACTTCTTCTTGGAATACGATGGTAAGATAATTTATACATAAAGAAAGGACGAATGAAGAAAGATTGACGAAACAGATATAATGCGAAGGTGCGTGGGAGAAAAAGCAGAGAAAGAGCATGTTCCAACTACAACCGGACACTCAAGGAGGGGTACGTCAAAACTACTTGAAAATTGCGAGTCAAAGAGATGAATTTTGATGAAACGAAAGAGGTCGGTAAGTCTAAAAGAGAACTGGGACCCATTTCTCGCTGTTTATCTAATATGTACTATAAGAATATTCACATAGTAGTACCCATAAAGTGGGTGTGTGAGTTCTACGTATATACCTCTACCTACCCCTTCGAGGACCCTTATGGGAAGGCGTGATAATATATTCACATATGAACTTGTTTTGATTTCAAACAGCATCGGCTATCCACGCAAAGCTGGTAGAAAGATATGATACAGGGAAAAAAAATTGAGCCGAGCGTTTGTCATTATCATCCAGATGATGACACAAAAACACATACGACAAAGCCGATACACGAAAAGAAACTCTTTTTTCAAGGTTACACAATAAAAAGGCCAATCTATTGGGCATAATAGCTTGACAAAATAATATCACGCTATCGCAGCCTGATTATACGTTTGTTTGGTATTCTGTTTTTGTTTGGAGAAGTAATAGGTCACACAAATTACAGTCAGGTGATATTGATTTTGATAGAGTTAGTATGACAAATACGAAAACATTCACATCGTAAAGCAGTACGACTTACGCAACTAAAGCATACGCTTTATCTGATCCTAGTCCAACAAATAGTAGTAATAGTAATTATTATTATGTGTTGAAATTTGTGAAGATGTTCGTTACTTATAATAAATATATAATATATCCTCACGCCTTCCCACAGGGGTCCCCGAAGGGGTAGGCAGACATGTATTATAGGTATTACACACACATTACAGATGAAGAAAGGCATGTTACGTTGGTTTGGACACATAGAAAGGATGAGTGAAGAAAGATTGACGAAACAGATATACAAAGCAAAAGTGTGTGCAAGAAGAGGCAGAGGAAGGCCACGTTCCAACTACCTGGATCAAATAGATCGGACTCTGAAGGACGGGAACGTTAAGAGTACTCGAAACCGACGAGAATGTATGAAGAGACTGATGAATGTGGACGAAGCGAAAGAGGTATGTAAGTCTAGAGAGAACTGGCGCTCTATACTCTCTGCCTACCTCGTTAGGGACTTGGCGTGATGATATATATGTATGTACACACACCCACTTTTTGCGGGAGATATATTTTAGGTGCCAACGTGACGGATGGCGAGTCCATCGCCGTTACTCAAGCACGTCTATCTATACATACGCTTTTGAATTGCTTCTCAGACTTATACAGGTTTCCTTTACCGTAAAGCTCATGGTGTGACTAATCACCGTTGTTAAGTTCAGAAAAACTTATTGCTACAGTCGGCATTTGAACTTGCAATCTTTGTGTCGCAGGCATCTACTCGAAATACTCGGCCACCAAGGCTTTCGTTTAGTTTGTTACTTTTTATTAAAAAAATACTACTAACTACATGACTATTACATAAGAACATTTGATTGCTCACAACCTCAATTCAAAGAAATTCACCCTTCGGTGAATCAGGTCATGTTTAAAAAGCTCTCAAACAAACACATCAAAAATCAATATTTACGTTTCTTTGCGGAATAAATCATCTACTTTTAGAGTAAGCCAAATATATCTCGAATACTCGCGTTGTTGAAATGCAGTGCACATTTTAAACTAGCTTGATGGCTGGAGGCAGATGTTCCGGCTGCATTATACGATACGCTAGTCCCAAATGACGCAACTGTATTGCCCGCTCCTGTTTTACGCTGAGAGATCTAGACTATTTATTGCAAATTCCTGATAGACTATTCTCGATTTTGAAGCGACAATTTCTGATAAATATAATTCAAACAATTGTTTGAATTATATTTATCATTGAATTGCATTTATAATTTGCCGTTTGCCATTAGTAATTTTTGACAAAATGTATAATCGATACCATGACACACCACGGTATCGACGACCGACAAAATGTATTTCGAGACTTCATACAACTTTAATTCCCAAACGGACAAATTTAGGGAATAAAGTTTTGAATGTTCAATTAAGTATTGTTGTTAAAACTCCTTGGTACGGGGCCATTATAGATAAACCAGGTGAATTCTTTGAAGTACAGAGGAACGTTACTACCGGGGGCGCAACATCAAACACTACCACTGAATATTTCAAAAGCTAGACCGCATCGAACTTTACCGAGTTGCTTTCTAATGATAAATTCAAATCTCGATTCCCGGGAGCACAAAGCAATCAGACGCCGAACAAAGGTTACAGTGCCTGAGGCGGAGTTGCCGGCGCGAAGTTGCTGGAAAAGAGAACGCAGTGACTTTGCAAGTTCATTTTGTAGTTTACTAAATACTATTAAGTTCACGCTACTGACGAAATTATGTTTGCGACTTTATTTGGTAACAATCATACTTCCATAAGTGGCCTTTGACGTTTGACTTAATAACGAACTTTACTTTCGGTTTTCGAAACAACTATTCTGGACACAGTGTCAACATTAGGGGACGTATCATTCCAGAGCCTCGATACATTTAAATGCTGTTGCTACGTGTAAGTTATCGCGTAAAGCTTCAAATAAAACATTCTATGTTCACTAACACCCAACTCATAATACATATGTCTGCCAGATTTCATTCAATTCCTTTCAAATGTTCTGACGTGATTGAGTAACAAACAAGACTTCCTCCCTGTGTGTTCTACCGCTTGTATAACGGAGTGTCCTGACGAATTATTCGGCATGATACCTCCGGCTACTTTCTACCATCGTACCTATCGCCATCGACGAGAAATTAATCCCCATACCTTGTAATCACAAAGGACTCGCACTGCGCTGTTTGAAAGGAGTTTCCTTCCGCGAACTCTCTGGCTGTGGAATGAGCTCCCTGTTGAAGCTGTACTTGGAGAGAATAGCTTGGGGTTCTTTAACAAGGGTGTGAATAGGTTCGCGCGCCCCCTGATGTTGCAAGCGTTCGTAAGCGGCGGTATAACCCACACGCTATATTATTTCCCCTCATTATAATATTTTTAAGTATTCTGGGTTACGGTATAAAACAAATATTTATATTTTCAGAATTAAAACATGCTTCATTATAATTATATCAACGTGAAATAATTGTCGGTATTCGGTATGCCTTGTATTACAAAATGTTGCCGTAAACGCAGATAAGACTGGCAAATCACCGTGAGACATGGAACTTGATTTAAAGGCATATATTTTACATGTATTAACATACATTTACATACATATCATTATGCCGTGTTCCATGTAGGGTAGGCACAATAGAGTGCTAATCTCCTCTAAAGATATAAACTACCTCCTTCAGCGGGGATAAAATCCGCGACATTTAGTGTCGCAGATGGCTGAAACTAGGTATTATTGTAAATAATTTAAAATTACAATTACGCCTTCCCACAAGGGTCCCCGAAGGGGTAGGCAGAGGTCTATAAGTAGGTACATACCCACGCTCCATTAGAGATATGTTTTAGGAGCCAACGTGACATGCATGACTATACGATAAGGTCTTTGAATTTCTTCTTAAACGTATGCAGGCTTCCTCTCGATGTTTTCCTTCACCGTAAAGCTCGTGGTGTGACTAATCACTGCACTTAGGTTCAGAAAAACATTGGTACAGTCGGGATTCGAACTTACAACCTTTGTATTGCACACAATTTTACTAAACTTTGCAATAAACGGGCTATCTAATGCATTTTTTTTCAATCGCATTTGCAGATCGACCCAAAAATCTTTTATTCAACGTACACAGGAAACACTTATTGAACATCGATTATAAATATAGAACTACAGGTTAGGTACTATCGTTTCCAAGAAAAAGCCCAGTCTGGAGAAGAAACGGCGAATTTACTTACATGTTTTCTTTTTTAACATAAGTTCCCTTTTATGTTGGGGTAGAAAATATTTCTTTTACATGTTAATTCTTTTGCAAGAGGAGCAATTCATTGGGTCCCTAAGATTAGCAGGTTGAAATATG